>PVHX01016396.1:6616-43507 GCA_004024805.1 Geosciurus inauris
GTGGCTCACGCTTGTAATCCCAGCACTTAGGGAGGCTGAGACAGGAGAATCGCGAGTTCAAAGCCAGCCTCAGCAATGGCGAGGCACTAAGCAACTCAGTGAGACCCTGTCTCTACATAAAACACAAAATAGGGCTGGGGATGTGGCTCAGGGGTCAAGTGCCCCTGAGTTCAATCCCCGGTACCCAAAAAAAAAAAAAGAACACATGTGATTACAGTTAGAACCAAGTCCGATAATCTAGGATGATCCCCTCATCTCGGATCTATAACTTAGATCTGCAAATGTGATAATGTAAACCGATCTTTTTCCAAATATGATAATGTAAACCGATTCCAGAAAGTAGGAGATGTGGATGTATCTTTTTTTTTGTGGGGGAAGTTGGCACACCATTCAGCCGAGTAGAAGAAGGAAGCCAGGAAGGGTTGTCGACCATGATGCAGATCTGACAGTCTCTGCCAGCCAGCAGGGACCTTTTGGAGTACATGACCCACTAGAACAATTCTGTGTTAATTGGGAATGGCCAGCCCTTTTCACTCTGTTCTGGGCCAAGGGCTGTTCTGAGAAGAGAATGACCTTGACTTGGAGGCTGAGGTCGACATTAAAGGAGGTAACAAGGGCTAGGGATGTAGCTCAGTGGTATAGCACTTGCCTAGCACATGTGAGGCACTGGGTTTGATCTTCAGCACCACATAATAAATAAATAAATCAAGTGTGTTTTTCTCAAGGAGGTAACAATCAGAGTTTGCAGTGAATTACAATCCTTACAGCCTGGCGATGAGTTTTTTTTTTTTCTTGAAGGGGGATCTGAGTAGCACATTTCTATCTGACATAGTCTACCACTTAGACTGTGAAAGGAGCCTCTTTCCAAGGCTCTGATGGGTCTTTATTCCTGAGGGGAAACTTAGAAGAGGAAGGTTAGTGGGAAAAACTAAAACCCCCTACTGGTTTGCTATAGGTCTTCGAGCTACCACTGATACTCGTAATCCCCTCTTCCATTTTCCATTCTAAATTCTCCTTGTTCTCAACTATCACATTTGCTACTCTTAGTAGTCTATACAGTGCTGAGACCCAAACTCTGAGACCCATAGTAACTAGATCTTTCTCAGGTCAGGTTTGCCATATTTGTCCATCCATCATCACAATTGGTCAAAGGAGTACTGAGGTCCCCAGGTCAGTTGAATTCTGCACATATTCTTCTCTGCCCTTGTTGTATAAAAACAGTCCTTCTTCCTGATGATCTGGGTCAATTATCTTTGACAAGATGGTGGCTCCTCTTCTTGCCTGTGGATCTCTAAAAATAAGGAGCCCTCAGTTCCCATGTGGCAGTTATAGCTTATAGTTCAACATGACACTTTCTGTGTCCCTGGTAAGTGTATACATTGGGGGACCATGATTTCTAACCCAGTAGAGCCTGGAGTTGCAGGAATAGGAAGTAGGAAGACCCTGGAGGGTCAGTGGGAGTGATGATAGATGAGGTCTCCCACTATTGTCCTTAGGCTTAGTGATCCATGTGTTCTTCCCATTGGGAACATAGTGATATCAAAGAGCTCTGCTTTCAAGTGTCTATAGTAGCATTCTGTAGGATGCTGTTGTCCTGAATAGGTACTTTAGTGCCCTCCAGCAGGACACTCCAATTCCTACAGAACAGAACTTTTGAGTGGTGTGGTGTATGATACAACTAGTGAATCCCATGGTCACAGGCTCTCCTCGTGGAATAGAACAATATTTTGAAGTATGGAATGTGTTGTCCCAGACTCTGTAAAAGTCTTTTGGCTTTGTGCTTTCTTGTTTTCAGTAGGGATGGTAGATATAGCAATTTGTCTTTTACTGTAGACAGAATGTCTAGCATAGTCTGAACCTAGGACCCCTAAAAGCTTTACTGAAGTGGCAAGACCCTGAATCTTCTAGGATTTACTGTCATTCTCCATGAATCCCATATATCTTATTAAGACTTCCAGTGTGTTAGTTACCTCTTGCTCATCATGTCATCAATTTAATGGGTCAATGTGATATTCTGCATATTTACAGATAGTCCAGGTCTCTTAATAATGCATTGTGGCAGAAAGTATGAGAGTTAACATAGCCTTGGAGCAAAACTGTTAAATGTATAATATTGCCCATTCTATTTGAATGTGAACAGCTTCTAATGTCCTTTACTATTTGGAATTGGGAAAAGCTTTCATTACCAATCCAAGGTTGCATACCAAAAACCCAAATCCATATTAATCAGCTCCAGCAATGGTTGTATGCCTGGCACAGTGTATACACAATCAATACTTCTGTTCTTTTAGTAGTCTATAGTCTCCAAGATTCATGCAGTGTTCATAGGGTCCAGGCTAGGGAGTTAAATGGAAATATGGTAGAGACCATCATCCCTGTATCTTTAACCTCCACTACTCCCCCAAGGATGCAATAGTGTTTTTGATTTGCTTCTTGTAGACAGCAGTTTCTGAGACTTCTGCTTGACTTTCTATACTATGACAGTTCTTATCTACAGGTCAAGAGTCCAGTGTGATAATACCAATGTCAAATTAATAGTACTAATTGCACAGTTTCAAACAGGAAAAATGACTACTCTGTGGCCCATGGATCAGCAGACTCACCTCACAAGCCTTACTTTGGCCAGGAGTCCATTTGTTGCCTGATACTTATGTTCTCTGTTTATTACACAGGCCCATGATGAGTTTCATTTCTTTGTGTATCAATTATAATTCAGACTCTATGTCCAATGGCCATTGGAAGGTCTGGCTATTTCTCTTTCCTCACTGCACAATCAACCACATAAATGGAATTAGGTCTCTTTGGGGAAGGACTTTATGAATCATGGGGTATCTGCTATGATGTTGTAATCTGCTATGATGTTGTAGGGTCTTTTACCTTGTGAACTGCTGCAGTCAACAGGATTTCAATCTGAAAATGGGTCAGGATGTCATGACACTGTATTGGGGCAATTGCTTTCAGACTCTTGCTCATCCATGCTTCCTTTCTTTTGATTATATTATATACATATGAAATAGCACCCTTTTTGGCCATCTTCTAATTTGTTCCTAAAAGTGCTGAGTTTTATTCACTATTTCCATGAGGATGTGTGAGTTAGACCCTCTTGACTGTCACTCTGTTCTTACTTGTTGTAATTGCAACTACTTGTCTTCTAAGAAGTTGAGTCTGAGTACTATACCTGGCCTCAGTTGCTTCAGGGGAGCCCAGCATTATCATTATCATCAGTGAGCCAAGTTCTATGACAGATTCTTGTATTGTTAGCTTTGGCCCCAGAGGAGATGCACCATTTAGTGCTGGTGAGAGGCACATCTGAACCATTTAGTGATTTAGATGTGCCTCTCACCAGCACATTCCTGATTGCCTGGGTAAATGGTGTGTCCTCTGAATGGCCTTTGGTCTCACATGATACTCCAATTCCCTGAGCCTTTTAATTTCTTCCCTGTGTCTTCCATGGCAAATAAGCAATTCAGTCTCTCAGCTGGGGTCATTGCTTTCTCTTGGATTCTAAATGCTACCCTTGAAGAAAGTTCACATCATTTTGGGGGCTGTTGAATTCTCAACAGAGTCCCCCCGCCAAAAAATACTTCTGCAATGCAAATTTAACTAGACACTTAAGTTCTTGCCTTCATATATATATATATATATATATATATATATATATATAAAGAATATATATATTTTTAGTTGTATATATATAAAGAATATATTTTTTTTAGATGGACACAATATCTTTATTTATTTACTTTTATGTGATGCTGAGGATAGAACCCAGTGCCTCACATGTGCGAGGCAAGCGCTCTGCCACTGAGCTACAACCTCAGCCCAAGTTCTTGCCTTCTTGATGGTGCATCTTGATCTCTGCTGGCACACCCTGATGCCATCTTGTAGCTCTTTTGAGTTATGGTCACTCTCTTTCCTAACCAGGCCCAGATTATTGTTGACTGTATGGTTTTAGGCTTGACATACAGGAGATGAGGAGGGAGCAACCAAATGCCTTTTGGAGGAAAGTCCCTGTGCCACCTTCCTGCACAGGAATGTGCTAGCTCTTAACTGAGAGGGGTGAGTCATGCCACAGGCTCTGTAGCTTCAGAGGAGACTAAGGAACATCCATCCAAACACTCCAAGTGTCATGGTCCCAGGTTTTGCCAAGTAGGACCCTGATTTTGGCATTACAGCCGTGCTTTGGTCAAAAACCCAATTGTCTTAAAGTTCAGTAACTTCATTAAATCATGTGTTTCATTTTCAACTTTTTCTGCTTACCCTCAGTGAGAAAGATTAATTATAGACACCTTTCATACTTAGTTTCCATTACGTGTAGTTGCTCTCAGCTTTTCATTAATTATCCTCCTTTTAATACAGTTTAGTAATAATCAACAAATTCCATTATTCTCATACTTACAAGTACCCCACAATACATTTCAAATGCTTGAATCAGTATATTTCTCTCTGCCACGTGTCATCCCAGTCCACCATTGATGAGAGTTTTAACAACCGAACCTCTATCTTATGCTAAGGGTTTTCTGTACAACACTAGGAATAGGATCCTCACCACCAGCTGAGTGGTGCCTGAGACAGACTCCAAACCTCTTCCTGCTACCTGCTTTCTCAGACCATTCTTGCTATCAAATGTTACAAGTTGAGTTTTTCAGGAAGCAGATGCTGAGATGGAGTTAGAAGTACAAAAGGTTTGGGGTGTGTCAAACCCATTAATGGAAAAGGAAACAAATCAGGACTGTGTAAAGAGACCTCAGACCAGTGAGAAGAGGTGACAGAGACTGCCAACCCATCAAGAGTTCCAGAGCAAAGACTGCATATTGGTAGTGTCAAAGGTTGAATTGGGGAGACCTCTGACCTACTGCCTTGCTCAGCTATTGCTGGGAAGTAAGGCTGCTGGATAAAATAGAGGGTGATACGTTAAATTTTCATTTCAGACAATGACTTTTTTAGTATAAGTTATGCCCCAGGAATATTGGAATATACTAAAACAGAACAAAACTTCCTTCTTTATCTGCAATGCAAATTTAACTGGTGTCTGGCATCTTAATTTACTAAATCTGACAAATCCAGCTGGGGTCGCTGCAAGATGTAAACGCCCTCAGTTATTGCTGTTCTCTTCAGCCATTGTCTGGGAAGTCACCTTAGAAACAGTGAGACTTTGGCTTGAAAGTCAAGGTAGACTCAAAAGTGCTACATAGTTCTGAAGTCTGCCAGCTAACTATGCTCTTGATAGCTGGGGAGCAAGTCCTTTCTTGAAGGCAGAACCAAGCAGAAAGTTCCTGCATCTGTTTACTTTCAGTTTAACCTTTGTCTCCCTTTGCTAGGTGTAAACCAGGTGAGGATGGGAATTTTCTTGTCTATTGCTGTATCCCCAGTGCCTCACAATGCCTGGCTCATGGTGCATGCTCGGTTGTTACTTGTTAAATTGAATTGCATTTAAGGCTTAAGGGATCTGGGGAGAACAGAAAGAAGTCCTCATTTATTCTGTCCTCAGAATCACACTGAGTTCTCCTGATCTTCAGTGGCTTTCCATGCTGGTTGTGCAATAGGCACAGGTAACAACTGGAAGATCAGCTTTAAGTTGCAAAGTCCAGGTTCACAGCAACTGAGTTCTCCATGAGAGCTAATTGTTTATGGAATTAGTTAAATGTTTTCCAAGTAAACAAAGTAGGTTCTAATTGATGAATTTCAAGTGAGACCTTGTATGTAAAAGTGGTTGTCTAGTGCTAATATGTCCACATGTGTATACCAACCTAATGGACCCCAAACAGAACTTCCTATCTTTTATTTCAGTACTGACTCTGCTACCATCTTCCTTCTATCAATAAGCCCCAAATCCCTGCCCCAGCCAGCTGCAGTATGTAGTTTCCAAACTTGGAATAAGCTCTGCAGATTCTGCCTCATTTTCTCTGACAGCCATCTCTTCCTCTTCATCCTGCTGCTACGTTTAGAGTTTGAATCTGTATCATCTCTTACCAGGATATGAATATGCCAGTTGGCCTCCCTGACTTTGGTATTGCCCTCTCTCCAATCCATCTTCCACCGTGTTGTCAGGCAGTTAGCTTCAAAACTTTAAAAGAAATTGCATTAAATCAAATCAATCAACTCAGGTTATTCTCTTTCCTTATACCTCCCCTTCTTTTGGGCTCATGTCCAAGTTTCATCTATTACTGTGCTTGCCAGAAAAGTTCTTACTCCACTTTTAAATGTGCAGTCTGATCATATCACAACCTTACTTTACCTGCTCCTCATTACTGATAGGATAAAATCCAGCTCTCTCTGCATGGATTGCAAGGCCCTCTGTGGTCTGGACTTGCTTAAATTCATGCCATATCCTCCTTCACACTCTCTGCTATGACCTACAGTCTCATAAACACACCATGCTCTATCACGTCTGCCAGACTTTATTTAAACTGGTCCCTCTGCCTGAATTTGCTCTTCCTTTACCTTTCCTATAACCTACCCTTTATTAGGGTACCAATCACCTGATCGCTCTGATTCAGATGTTGATTCATTGGGTCTGGAGTGGGGCTCCAAGTTGTGTATTTCTAATCGGTGATACTGATGTTGCTGGTCCATGGACAACACTTTGAGTAGCAATGCTCTAGATAAAAACCTGTCTTTCAAATGTCAGCAAGGTGCTCTCATCTCTGAAACCTTTCTCAAACCTTTCAGGAAGAATTGACTGCTTTTTCATTCCTCCACCTACAGTTCACTGTGGCCTTCATCAAAGCATTGGTCACATTTTATTGCAATTTCACCCTGTTTCTCGCTTTCTCTACTAGACCGGAGGCTTCTTTAGGGAAGTGACCATATTCATTTATCCTTGGACTTTAAGTCTGCAGCACCATGTAGTTTGTATGTATATATAGTATATGTATATATATGTGTATGTATATGTAGTATGTATTTGTAGTAGATATTCAATGAAAGCTTATTGAATGAATGAGTGTAAAGTCATCCTCAGAAAGTTGAAAATTGTATTTATATGTGGGATTCTGTTTCTCTTCAATTTTCTGATGAAAGACTTGAATGTACTGAATTGTAACTCCTTTGATTGCAAACATGAATGACAAAATCAAATTAACTCTATCAAGTTGATTTAGATAGCTGAGAGACATCATGAGAAGCTCACAGAATTGAACAAAGAGATGAACAAAGAGTTTTTGGGGAGGCAGCATCCAGAGATACGACCATCTCAGGAACAAGAATAATGGTCTTTACCTTAGGAGGTCCCATTGGTTGACTCTGCCTGAGTTACCTTTCATGAAGCCATGGTTTCTGCTGGTCTCTGTTCCTTTTGGTGTTGACCTTTTAATCTACTGCAGACTGGCCTATTCCAAATTGTTGGGCTTTGGGCTCTCAGAAGACTGGATTTAGCATCATCACAAAGAAAAACTGTCCAGGGTGAGTGGTGATGAGTGTTGTGTGTGTATGCACATGTGTGTGTGCATACACGCACCTTTGTGGGGAGGATGCAGAGAAGCAAGATTTGTGAGATGGAAATTTTACTGGTTTGAAATGAATAGCCCCTCTACTCAACTAAATTCTGCAGTTTAGAAAAATTGTCATCAACATAGAGTGGAAAAAAAAGGGAGGGAGACAGATGGGCTCAAAGCAGGATAAATGCAGGGAAGCTAAATTCATCTTCTCCCTTTTACTCCCACTAGTGGCGAGTGCTGGTGCAGTCTGGAGTATTTGTGAACCACATTTCCATGCATGTCAGTTACCTCTCGGTGAGGGCTGTGCAAGCCATGTGAGGTGTTTACTAGTGGCACTATGGAAACCTTCCAGAGTAGCCAGGCATGACTTTTGAATCATTCACCAGCTTTGGTTTTCTCATCTATAAAATATGACTAATAAGCACACCCACCCCACAGAGGTGTTGTGAGGCTTCAACAGAAGGATGCATGTAAAATACTAACATTTACTGAGCTAAATGCCAGCACTGCAAAGTAGAGTCACAGTTCCTATTGAGAGGTTGCAGGGGCTTAGCTCGTCCTAGGCCACACAACTTGCAGATTACAGAATAGGGTTTGAAACTCTGTCTGATTTCTAGGTCTGTGCTCTTCTCATCGAATCTGTAAAGATAAGTCCTATTCAAAAGGGGGTTTGAGGTAGAAAGGAACAATTTCTCCTTATTTGTCACAGCCTGTTGTGACACAAGAGCACAGTTTGACCACAACTCTTGTGAGAGTTGCAGGGAGGGTGGGAAGGGCTAACAGCGAAAGATTTTGCCAAGGACTATGTATAATGTCATCAGCATTAAGTCTTTGGAACTTACAAATGGGGGGAAACGCCTGGGAATACATTTTTCTTTTTTAAAAAACGAACAATGGTTTACCTAAAAGAAATGCTTCTCCATGAAGAGAAAATGATCCAGCAGTGTTCCACTTTATAAACTTAATTTCCTCCTGATCTGTTTTTAGTTTATTGGTCTTGCAGTTGTTCCGTTGCCACATTTAACAGTGAATCAACTCCTTCCTCCATGTCGTTATCTTACCTCAATCTCTGGGCTGTTTCAGGAAATGCAAACTAACTTTAATATTAGCCTAAGCAAGAACATAGCAGGATTAACTGGCTGCTAAACAGAAATCCTATGACACATACTTAAATGAATGAGGAAAAACCTGGGGGATTCTCCACCTGTCTATATTAGCCCCCTCTAGGGCTCTCTTCAGGTACACATCATCTGCACAGAAGCAACATGCCATATTTACTGGTCTCTATGTCTCTCCAGGATCTTTAGACAAGAATAACAACATGGCTTGTCCACTTTGGCTAATAAGTCCTTCATACAGTCATTCTTGTGATTAACTTTGAGGCAAAAGCAAACAAAACAAACCCACAAAACAAAGCCCCAAAACAACCAGATAAAGGAAAAAAATACCAATATTCTTTTTCTCTCAAATCTCGTTCTATGGTTATTTTATACATTTACATATTTTACAATTTTGTCTTATCTCACTCTCAGTAGCCATCAAGAAAAATATTGAAAATGAACACATTTTCATCTCCTGCTCTCTGTAGCTACTCTGAGATTTTCTTTGGAAAAACCTGAGCGGTTTGTCAGTATGATTGCTAAGTGAAAAAAAAAAAATTCCTAACACCTGGAGGAGTAAACAGATGAGATGCTGCAGACTTGGCACTTGCTGGTGCCAAGGCAGAAGCCAGGAGCTTTTTATCCTTTTGTTCATTTGATCCTAGCTGCAACACTATGAAGTAGGGCTTTTCATTATGCCCATATTACAGATGAGGAAATCCAGGCTTAGGTTATCTTGCCTAAGATCATCTGGTAAACGGGGAACTGTGATTCTGAGCCACACAACCAAGCTAAAAACAATCACCAACATTTATGAAGCATTTGTCACCTTCCAGGAGTTCTTCTGCAGGCTTTGCATGCACTATCTAATTGAAGCTCCTCAGAAGCTCTGAGAGGGAGGACTAACACATGAGGACATTGAGGTTCAGAGAGATGTCCCTCACATGCACAGCTCAAAAGTCTCTGCTCTAGGTAGGGACTGGAGCATCTTCATCCCCTGTGCTATGCTGCTGCTTGGTGTGTTCACCTCCCGGTGACTGCCATTGTGCCCTCCCCACCCCCCACCCAGGTTCTGAAGGAGGTAGGATTCAGAGGTTTGGTTGTATAAACTCTATTGTGACCTCTTCTGGCTATTAGATTAGCAAACAATTACATTTAACTATACTAGTCAGGGCATTTTTCTAGAAAAAAGAAAAAAGACTGTACTCAATATTTTCTTCTTAGACTTTAACCTCAGCTCCTCTTCCTGACAGTTACACTGTTGAGAGAAAAATGACTGAGGTTGCACCATCCTCAAGGGCTTCAGGATGTTGCTGATTTTGCTGGGGCAATCTTCTGTCCAGAGAGATAGAAGAGGTCATGACCCATGCAGGGGGTCAGGCCAAAGAATCTCCAAGGTCATCTCCAAGTGCAAAAGTCAGTAGTCAGGAGGACTAGGGGTGTAAGGGTCCAGGAAGTCCAATCAAGATGGGCCAGTGTAAGCATTTCTCTGGCTGTTACAGGATGTCATTGACCCCTGTTGATGTTAAAGGCCATGCATATCAGTGATGGTTATATTTACACAGTGGGCTAAAATTAGCTGGTATGCTCTCCTGGCAACAGGGAGGATATAAGTCTCCTAATTTATCTAGCAAGGCTAATTTTGGCAAAACCAAAAATGGTTCTGCTGCTGCTCTCAGTGGATAGGCATTCAACTACAACAACATCCTTTTCCTTCTTCTTTCTGTCTCTACATTTTAGGAAATTTCAAATATAAATCCAGGCTGACTCTGGTTTAGAACAAATAGCTACAAACATGGAAACCTAACGGGAGTCCTGTATGCAGGAGAGATTAGGGACTCCTCTGAGTTAGAAGCAGATAAAAGAAAAATGCTACTCACTGTTTTCCTCTAATATTGGAATAGGGTAAACTTGGAAAGGCACTGGTTGGAACACTGACATTTGGTAGCTGGAACATTCAGGGGATGAGGTGAACAAAAGCTTTGAGAGCCATGATAAATGCTACCCATAGTGGAAGCAGACCTAGATCCACCCTGGGCTGAAACTGTGAACGTCTCCACCTCTTTAAAGTGCTTGAAGTCTTTCCTGAAGGAGGGTGAAGCTTTACCTGAAAGGGTGATGTGATCAATTATTGATGTCTATTAGGGAGTAATATCAGGACATGTGGCAGGTATTGGTGATACATTTAACAGATCCACTGATTGGAAGAGAGTGTGGACTAATGAGATGAACCCCAGGCTTAGGCGTTAAACTCACCTGGGTTCAAGTTACATGGTATCCCTGGGTAGCAGGTAAGTTGACCTGAATTTGCTGATCAACCCTGGACTTGACCTTAAAGGGTTATCAGGGAAGTCAGCAATGATGAGACTTAAATGGAGTGTCTTGTGTCCTAATGGCTAGACAAATAAACAGAGAAGATTTAGAAGAAAAATCATTTGAAAAAAAATCAATGAAGTTTCAATAAAAATGTAACAACAGTTATATTAAAGGTGTCAGAGAGGTAGACTTGAAAATGAAAGAAAATCATCTTCACTAGGGGATTTAAAAATATATATCTGAGAAACACAATTTTTCCCATTTTTAAATTATTGACCTTTGGTAAATTTGTACTTACTATTGGTAAATTAAGGCTGTTAAACTTTATCTAAATATGGGTTTCTTTTTCTTCCACTTTGTCACTTATATGTGACTTTATGTTAGTATTTCTTGACATATAAATAGACAAATATGTGCACACATGCATTTTTTTAAATTTTTTTTAATTGTAGATGGACACAAATATCTTTATTTTATTTATTTTTATGTAGTGCTGGGGATCGAACGCAGGGCCTCCTGCATGCAAGGCAAGTGCTCTACCACTGAGCACAATCCCAGCCCACACATGCATATTTTTAAAGAGTTAATTTATCAACTTATTGTTTCCTGTTTGAGTTTTGCATTGTACTTATAAAGGTCTTGTTTCCAGTACTTTTTGAATTTTATATTTTAATATTAAATTTTCTCATTTAAATCTTTAATTTATTTGGAACTAATTTTGGTATATGCTATGAAGTCTATAATTCAACTTTTTATTTTTTTACCAGATGGTCATTCATTTGTTTGAACATTTGAAGAATAATACTATTTTTTCTACTAATTTGAAGTGTACCTTTCACAATTTACTAAATTTCTCAATATTTTTGGATCTGCATATAGATTTCTATTTTAATTCACTTATTTATTTATTAATGTACCACAGTGCTTAAATTATTAGTTTCATAATATTAGTAATATCTACTCATTAAGTATATTTTTAGAATGCTTTGAGCTATTTTAAATTTCTTCCCATATAAACTTTAAATTAGTTTGTACCCTCCTCCTTCTCATTCTCCTCTTTTTTCTGTGCTGAGAATTGAACCCAGGACCCCATGTACACTAGACATGCACTTTACCCCTGAGCTACATCTCCAGGCCCCAGAATGCTTTTTACTTTTTTTGATACTGAGGATTGAACCCAGGGGTGCTTTATCACTGAACTATATCTGCAACATTTTTTATTTTTTTGATTTTGAAATAAGGTCTCCCTAAGTTGCTAAGGCTCCCTAAGTTGCTAAGGCTGGCCTGAAACTTGGAACCTTCCTGCCTTAGCTTCCTGAGTTGCTAGGATTACAGGTATGTGCCATTGAACTCAGCTCAAAAATGTTTCTTATAAGCAATATATGTCAGATCTTTCTCTGAGGACTTATCTGATAGTCTTTTAATGATAATTTTAGCTCATTTGAAGTTATTGATATGACTGAAATGTTTGAAATCAGATCCATCATTCTGTTTTATATTATATGTGGTAAGCATATATTCTGTTCTGTTCTTCAAGCTTAAATAAAATTGTATGATCTCTGTTTTTTCTGGTTTGCTTCATTTGTCTTTCTTTGTGATAATGTCATGCTGTTTTTTAAAAAATTTTCTTTAGCTGTTGATGAATCTTTATTTTATTCATTTATTATTTATATGTGGTGCTGAGGATTGAACTCAGTGCCTCACGCATGCTAGGCACTCTACCACTGAGCTACAGCCCCAGCCCTCATGCTGTTTTGATTGGTACCTAATGAGTAAGTTTTGATGTCTGGAAATGTAAATTCTCTTAATTTGCTGTATTATTCTACTTTCCATTATGTAGGCAGCCAATTGCACCTTAGTTTAAGTTGTAGACACATACCTGCATGCCATGCATGTATACATGCATAAATGGTGTTTGGAGTCCTTTTCACAAGATTTTTGTAATGGTTCTGTGAGTTCTTGTAGAATAGAACATCTGGTGGGAACTTTATCTACACTAACTTATCTCACTTCCTTTCTCCTGATTAAAATAACTTACAATCAAAGACAAAACAGGGATTCTTCCTTACCCAAGGACTAGACCCCTCATTAGTTGGAGAGACAGAATAGCAGAAGGGATAGGAGAACTCTCCTAACTGTTAAAGGGAATAAGTCTCCCAGAAATTCCCCAGTCAGGTGCCATCTGAAGAGGAGTCAAAGTTACCCAAGACTGTGGTCACTGCCATATGTCAGCTGCTTTGGTGTATTGAAATTATTTGCAATCAGAAAGGCTGGGCTTAAATCTCAGCTCTTTCACTTATTATATGATCTTGGGTCCATCATTTGACTTCACTCTACTTTGTTATAATTTTGTAAATGGTGATGTTATTTCACTTTATATGCCATAGGAGCGTTAATATAGTTACATATGAGAGGGACAAGGAAGAGGACCATGGCTATGGAGAGAATGTGTGTGATAGAGGTAAGTTTCAGAACTATAACCAAAATTACCAATGATCAAGACAAAGACAGGCTCATAGCAGGAAACCAAGGAGCAAAATTGGGTCAGCATGACAGGGATTAAAATGTGGGTTAGCTCAAGGGTCATATGATGGGACACAGAAAACAGGACCAGTAGACCACATATCTAGGCCAGAAGGAATGTGCCGTAGTGGGGAAGGGGTGATGATGCAAAAGACCAAGCCAAGTCTTGGGTAAGATAAGAAGAAAAAGAGGGTGGATGGATATTCTTTCGTTTGCATCAGGAGATAGGAAGTGGCAGTAGAATCAGTAGTTGGTTAGAATTGCTCATGGGTAGTTCAGAGAGCTCTCACATAATGTTTGCTATTTTCTCAATGTCCTATGAGGAAAAGTCATGAACTGAATGTAGTAGTTGAGGAATATTGAGAAGTGAGGAATAATAGTGACTAGCTAGTTTTATTGTATAACCCAAAGGTGGGTTAAAGGGCAAGCCTTTATTATTTTAAAAGGTTAAAGTGTTGAAGATATCTCAAGTAAATCCCTCCTTCCTGACCTTCTGATTCTCCAAAGTCCGTCCCTCTCTTCCTTAAATTGTTTTAGGGGAGAGTGATACTGGGGATTTAACCCAAGTGCTTAACCACTGAGCTACATCCCCAGCTCTTTTTATTTTATTTATTTATTTTTTGAAACAGAGTCTCACTAGGTTGCTTAGGGTCTCACTAAATTGCTTGTCAAATTGAACTCGTGATTTTCCTGCCTCAGCCTCCCAAGTCTCTGGGATTACAGGTTGGGTACCGCAGTGTCCGACATTACTTCACTCTTTCTATACTCTCCCATCTTATTTGAGTATCCACTCTCCATTTTCAGTTACACTTTTTCTCATAGACCTCCATCCCTCTGCTACATCCTAGGTCCTGCAAATTACTACCTAACTTTCTGCAAGATTTGTTTTTTAGTACCTTTGACAACAAGTTATAATTTGGGGATTATCTGAATTTTTATTAATTTTTATTTTATCTTCTTCTTAGTCATAACTATTTTACTTTAGTGATTGCCTTAGTGGTTAATAATTTAACATATCTAAGTCTATATCTAAGAGATATTATAATAATACTTCATGGATAGTATAAAAACTTTGCAAGAATATACTTCTATTTCTTCACTCTCAGATTTCATGATATAAATGTTATACATTTTGTACACTTTTACACAGACATGTAAATACCATGCTCATTGTTATATTTTTTTGTTTAAACAATTAACTTTTAAAGAGTTTTAAATAATAAGAAGAAATGTTGTGCATTTACCCATATGGTTTCCATTTCTAAAGCTCTTCATTCCTTTCTTTCTATTCATATTTCCATCTGGTATAACCTTCCCTAACATTTCTTATAATGTAGCTATTATTGGTGATAGAATCTATTAAATGTTCTGTTTCTTAAAAAGCCTTTGTTTTACCTTTGCTTTTGAAAGATAGTTTCTCTGAGTATAGAAATCTAGTTTGAATTATTTTTTCAATAATTTAAAGGTGTTGCTCCACTGTCTTCTCACTTGCATCATTTCCAGTGAGAAATCCGCTGTTATCCTATTCTGTTGTTGTTTCTCTCATTTTCTCTGTACCATTGATTTTGGGCTATTTGATTTTGAGGACTCCTGGTGTCCATTCCCCGCACCACCCTGCATTTCTTGTACTTGAGGTCTATTGACCTTTTTGGATCTATAGGTTTAGTTTTCACCAAACTGGGAATATGTTTCTGCCTCTCTCCTTTTTATTAAGTCATTTGAAATGCCCCACAGCTCAGTGATGCTCTGTTTTTTTCCAAAAAAATTCTGCTTTCATTCAGTGTTTCATTTTGAATAATTTCTTTAAATTCACTGATCTTTTCTTCTGCAATGTCCAATCAGCCATCGATCCCATCCAAGGTATTTTTTTATCTTACACATTGTAGTTTTCATCTTTAGAAGTTGAACTAGAGCCTTTGTCTTAATCTTCTGTGTCTCTATCTAATTTTTTAAATATAAAGAATATAGTTATAATAGCTATCTTAGTGTCCTTTGTTAATTATAACACCTGGGTGAATTCTGGGTTGCTTAAATTGATTGTTTTTTCTTTTCATTCAAAGTTGTATTTTCCTGCTTCTTTGTATGCTTGGAAAGTTTTGATGGGATGCCAGATACTCTGAATTTTACTTTGTTAAATGCTGGACATTTTTGTACTTTTAGAAATATTCTTGAGCGTTTTGCGGGGAAGGGGATGCAGTTATCTGGAAATACTTTGATCCTTTTGGATCTTGCTTTTAAGGCTTGCTTAGTGAGACTGGAGCAGTGCTCCGTGGAGGGCTAATTTTTCACTAGAACTAAGTAAGTCTCTTTTGTGACTTTACTAATGCTCCATGAATCATGAGGTTTTCCATTCTGGATAGTGGAAGGAGATGCTATTCCTAATCATATGTGATTGCTGGGCACTTTCTTGTTACCTCAAATCCTTTTGGTTGGTTCTTTCTTTAGCCTCATGTAGTTCCTTCACATACATGCACTGATTGAGTTTTCCTCAAGCTAAATACTTGAGGAAAACTCTTGAGATTTTCAGAGTGCTCTCTGAGCACTGCTCTCTCCTCCCAAGAATTCTGTCCTAAAAATTCTAGCTGCCTTGATCTCTTAACCCCATCCCTCAACTCAGGGAGCCCCCTGCACCCAACCTGTATTTCCCCTCCTTGAATTGCAACCTGTGAAGTCTCTCCAGTCAGGAAGCTTGGATAATCACAGTGTTCATCTTCTTGTTTTTAAGCTCCCAGAGATCCCTTATTGCCTGGTATTCAGTGTTCTTAAAGCTGTTATTTATACATTTTGTCCATTTTCTTTTAATCTGGGAAAGTATAACCCTATTACTCCTTCTTGGCTAGAATCTAAAGGACCAATCTAATTTAAAAATATTTCCAAGAGGGAATCATTGTGGAGTCTTAATGGCTATGGATTGTCCCAGATAAAGGTCTAAAGGAGCCCTTGGCAGTATCCTTTGGGAGAGACAACTAATGATGGTTCCAAACCTTTCTCCCAAAGGACTTGGCTTTCCATAAGCCACCTCTCTGTTTTACTCATTCTGAGCTGGGCTTGGATGAAGGTGATGCCCAGCTGAGTTGCTGTTTTATTTATAAGTGGCAAATTACTGTAGATTTATAGAGACACTCCCTGCTACGCCCCTTGGGGATTTAAAGGGAATGATAAGATCCAAACACCATCAGCTGACTTTAATCAGCAAAACTTCAAGTCATTTCTGATGTATTGAACTGTAAGGGTTAGAGTTCATAGGTTTCTGCACCAAAATGAGATTCACATTCAGTGTAAATAAGAATTACTCTGCAATTCTGCTGTTTTGTTTCCTGACCCGGCACCTCCTGCAAAAATAGAAATGTCAGTGCCTGGTGGTGGTGGAGCATGCCAACTGATATTGTGACCCAGAGGACCAAGGAGCCTCTGGCTCCACAGCCAGCTGGCAGGCTGCCACTGCCAATGGGAAAATTATTCCTGTGTGATAAGACAGCAACAAATGCTTTGCCTGTGGCTGTGATTAAAGTGGGCTCTGCATTATGACAACAGTGCTTCAAGCTTCGCATAGCAGTCATTTTTGCTAAATATTCATATGCTTATTTATACTCCCCAGGGCCCTGTCTGAAATCAGAGAGTTTAGAATTTCAGGCACAAACTATTTCCCTTTTTGGGAAGAAAAATTAGTGGACACAGGCAGAGAGGAGTTTAGGGGTTGAGAAAGGGATGGAGCAATAAGAAAGATAGATGATTCTGTATTCAGTCTTTAGAAGAGCTGTGTATTTCTCTGCATGCTTTGTAGAAGGAAGTCATTAATTGGGTATGGCATGTATCAGTTTAAACTCCATTCCCAGGAGGCTGTATTTTTTTCTAACTCAGAAACTCATAAATGTGTATTGAAGGAATAAATAAATGAATGAATAATCAATAAAAATGGTGCAATGTCCTTTAGGGCAGAGACTAAAAGTTGTCTTTGTAACCATAACATCTGAGCAGGGTTTCTGGCACATAGGGGGAACTCAAAGCTATGTTTTGGATTGGTTGATGAGTGCTAAAAGGAAGAGAGGAAAGAAGAGAAGAGAAGGAGGAAGGGAGGAGGGAGGAAGAGAGGGAGGGTTTGAGAGCAGACAGCTGGGCTGGCCACTTCAAGTCCCTGGACCAGTGCACCTGGCTGCCAAGAAGCAGCTTTGTTTGCATTCTCCAGCTGTTTGTTACACCTGCTTTTGAGCCATAAAAATCTCAGGCCCTTATGGTGAGCCTCTCTGCAATTTGTTAGCACCTTGTAATTTACAAAATACCTCAAAGGTTTCCTGGTGTTACAAGCCACTAAGAAAATTTAGGATTTTCGTTTTGGGACAGGCAGATTCCCATGCTCTGGGCTGTTTCTGATCTTTCTTTACCCCTCCCGTAGCTGGGGATGGTGTGTATGTGTGGAAAGAGAGAGGGAGAAAGGAAAAGAGGGAAAAGGTTAAAGGAAGAAGGGAGAAGAAAGAGGGAGAAAGAATGAGAGATGCTCATTCTTTTTTTTTTTTTTTGGTACTGGGGATTGAACTCAGAGGTACTTGACCACTGAGCCACATCCCCAGCCCTATTTTGTGTTTTATGTAGAGACAGGGTCTCACTGAGTTGCTTAGCACCTCGCTGTTGCTGAGGCTGGCTTTGAACCTGCGATTCTCCTGTCTCAGCCTCCCAAAGTGCTGGAATTACAGGCATGTGCCACCACGCCCCAGCGGAGATACTCATTCTTTAGTAGTCCTCTGAAAGCCCACCTGTCAACATCCTTGATTTCCACATCCCCTTCTACACTCAAGTGGAGTTCTTTTCCTGCTTATGTCAATATACAAGCTTATGGATTTAGGTGTTCAGGAGTTGAAATGAATACTGGCAATTTATAGCACCTTGGCATAAAGGTGTGGAAGAGAAATCTGGACGTTTCATCTCCCTTTAAATTGCCTCTAGTAGAACCAATGGACAAAATCCTTTCTAGGATTTTCCTGTGTGTAACAAACTAGGAACTGGTATAAGAATCAAGAGCACTAGTTCCTGTCTCATCTCTGCCTCCAATTGCCTCTGAAAATGTTGTCTCTTGGGGTTTTGTGGTTTGCTCATCTGGGTAATGGAAAGATTGTGCTGTAGAGTCTCAAAAGTCCTTTCTGGCTGTGACTCTTCTGTAATTCTAAGGAAGCTTTGACCATCCCCACTCTGCTGAAGAGGCTGACAACTTAGAACTTGCTGCTCTAAGAAGGACTTGAGGGGCTGTGGCTGTGGCTCAGTGGTAGAGTGTTTGCCTGGCATATGTGAGGCACTGGGTTCAATCCGTAGCACCACATAAAAATAAATAAATAAAATAAAAGTATTGTGTCCATCTACGACTAAAAAAATAAATAAATTTTAAAAAGAAGGGCTTGAGCTGGAGGGCATGCAGAGTAACCACAGTCCCTAAACTGACCCTATTTGATTTGGCAAGCCCAGCACATTAGATTGAGAGAAAGATAAGTTGGTAGACATCAGAAGCATAAGAACTAAGGAAAAAATTACCCAGTCCTAGAGCCCCAGTCCTTTGAAAATAGGAGAATGACTCCTGCCCTGTCTCCCCTGGTCCTCATTCCTGTAGGAACCCCCACTTTATTCTGCAGCCTCGCTTTAGCTAACCCCTGAGGCCAGGGCAGGGATTACCCTGGTGTAGACCACAAATCTGAGATGACTGATAATAATAATTAAAAAATGATTTATTCAATTGAATCTACACCCACAAATTTTGAAGTGCCAGAAATATGACACTGCTGTATTTAAAAAAAAAACAATATTATTGTCAATCTTCATCATGCTAAGCTAATGAGAAACCTATCTTAGTTATTACTTACTGCGTCTCCATTCTGATTTCTGCTGGGGAAAATGGCAGATCATTAGCATAACCATCTTGCTTAATTGGCTAGTTACTGCTAAGACCTTTGTTTTAGTCCAATGGTACCTTCACATCTGGAGCCTCTACTCCCCCAACCATGGCATTCTATGATGGGATGTGGAGCCAGTGTGTCAGGGTCCGACTTCCCTGGGGCACCAGGTAGTGGTTCCTCCTGAGATGTGACACTTTTGGGGGCTCTGCCAGAAAGAGGGGTGAGGGTTACCCTGTTCTTGGGTCCTGAAGACCTTAAACCTCTTCTCTTTCCTCTTGTCCAAAATTTATTCCCTACTCTTTGCCCTTCCCGGGAGCATCTGTTAAGCAAGTTTAGACATCTAAATCTAGGAGAGACTTCAAGAAATTTGTTCAAGGCCTTTAGAAGAAAAACTTAGATGCAAGGAAAGAACATGTGTTTTAGTTAAGGTAAACACTAAATGACTGTGACAAGAGACTCAGAAGTACAATGACATGACCAGCAACCTGGAAGGGAGCCACTAAGCTGGCTGTAGCTTGTCTCCACGTGGCTGTACAGGATGCGGGTTCCTTCTGCCTTCTCATCCTACCCATCCCTAGGGTGTTGTCCCTGTCTGCATGGCCAAAGCTCAGTCACCTCCACATCTGTGAACAGCCTTCAGAAAGGGGAGAGAGAGTAAGCCTAGGAACAGTAACTTGTGTTTAAGGAGACAATCTAGAAGCTATCATGTCACTTCTCTTTCTAACCATTGATGGAACTAATTCACAAAGCCATATGTAGTTCAAAAGAAATACAGTCCTGGAGGGAATTCTGGTTCCTTTGAAAACAGGAGGATGACTCCTGCCCTGTCTCCCCTGGTCCTCATCCTTGTAGACACACCCACAGAAGGTACACCTATAGAAGGGGGGGAGGGCGCTGAATTAGGGCTGATTAAAATAAAAGGGAATATTTAAGGAGAAGAAATCATAGAATAACATTTTAATAAATTATCCTATTATTTTCTTCCACAGCATTATCAGTCCCCTCCCATTGTGGAGGGTTAGTTATGTATTCATCTCTGTCAGATTTATATACATTATCTCTCGCCCTTTACGATAATTCTGCAAGGAAATTACAGCACTTGTGTTATTTGGGGCCCGTGAACATTTCAAAAAGCAAAATTACTTCTCTGTATGATTTGGGATTAGGCATGGCCACAAAAGAACTCTGGATGAGATTTGGAAGACAGGAGTAGCCACCATTTCTATGTGAGGCCTGGCAACAGCAGGTGCACATTGTCCCTGGTCTGCTGGTTTCCTTTGCTGCATGGAGAAGCATCCAGGCTCCTAGCTCCTCCCTCTCCCATTGGAGTTTCCCCTTCAATTCCTGAGGTCTGGGCCAGGTATGCACGCAGCTCCGCGGGGAAGAGCACTGGCTTCTCCCACAGGTCACTCTGGTCGTGAAGATTGGAAGTAGCTTTTCCTGTATGTTCCAGTTTGTCCCATGAGCTCCATTCTTCTTCCTGGGTCATAGTTTGTCCTTACTTTCCCCCAGCCTTCCTTCCTTCCTGCCAGCATGACTGATCTACAGTGGCTCAGGTCCAAAATCAGACACGAAAGCAATAGCCTTCCATAGATTTCCCCACATATCCCACCGTTGTGTAAGATGGAAATCCTATAATAAATCCCTTGTCCTACAGCATTCATAGTAGCTCTGCCTTTCTAATCAAATCCTGACTGAGAGACACATGCTGGTTGCATATTGCCCATGTGCAGAAAGGGTAATTTATTTTAAGGATGGGGGAGTGTCTAATGGAACCCAAGTGTGGGAACACAGCTGGGTCACAGGGAGGGAAAGATCTTCCATATTAAAACCAACAACACATAAACCCTTCCCTTTCCCATATCCCATTCTTTATCCTTTACTCTGCTTTTGGGCTCCCCTTCAAATGCAAGAGTTGTTGGTATATCCTCCTGCATTTATTTTATTTTATTTTTAATACTTTTTCAGTTGTAGATTATTTATTTATTTTTTAAATAGATGGACACAATGTCTTTATTCTATTGGTTTGTATGTGGTGCTGAGGATCGAACCCAGGGCCTCACGCATGCGAGGCAAGTGCTCTACCACTGAGCCACAATCCAGCCCACTCCTGCATTTATTTTTAAAGTTTTTTTATTTGGTCTTTTTAGTTACACATGACAGTGGAATGTATTTTGACATATTATACATATATGGAGTATAACTTCCCAATCTTGTGGTTGTATGATGTGGAGTTACATTGGCTGTGTATTCATACATAAACATAGGAAAGTCATGTCTGATTCATCCAACTGTATTCCCTATTCTCGTCCTCTCTTTCTTCCCTTTATTCTCCTCTGTCTAATACAAAGTACTTCTATTCTTCTCTCCCTGTCCCCTTATTTTATGTTAGCATCCACATCACAGAGAACATTGGGCCTTTGGTTTTTTGAGATTGACTTATTTCACTTAGCATGGTAGTATCCAGTTCCATCCATTTATCAGCAAATGCCATAATTTCATTCTCTTTAAGAATTCCATTGTGTATTCCATTGTGTATACATACCACATTTTCTTTATCCATTCATCTGTTGAAGGACATCTAGGTCGGTTCCATAGCTTAGCTATTGTGAATTGAGCTGCTATAAACATTGATGTGGCTGTGTCACTGTCACTGTAGTATGCAGATTTGAGTATAAACCTAGGGATATAAACCTTTGAGTATAAACCTAGGGATGGGATAGCTGGGTCAAATGGTGATTCCATTCCAAGTTTTCTGAGGAATCTCCATACCACTTTCTATAGTGGTTGCACCAATTTTCAGTCCCACCAACAATGTATTAGTGTAACTTTTTCTCCACATCCTCATCAACATTTATTGTTACTTGTATTCTTAATTGCCATTCTGACTCGAGTGAGATAGAATCTCAGGGTAGTTTAGTTTACATTTCTCTAATTACTGAAGATGTTGAACATTCTTTTCATACATTTTTGGACCATTCGTATTTCTTCTGTGAAGTGCCTGTTTAGTTCCTTTGCCCATTTATTGATTGGGTTATTTGGGTTTTCTTTCTTATTTTTCTTTTTGGTGTTAAGTTTCTTGAGTTCTTTATATATCCTGAAGATGAATGCTTTATCTGAGGTTCAGGTGGCAAGGATTTTCTCCCATTTTGTAGGCTCATTCTATTCACGTTTTTGTTTCCTTTGCGATGAGGAAGCTTTTTAGTTTGATACCATCCCATTTATTGATTTCTGATTTTACTTCTTGTGCTTTAGGAGTCTTGTTGAAGAATTTGGTTTCTAAGCCAACATGATGGAGATTTGGGCCTAATTTTTCTTCTAGTAAGGCACAGTCCTTCTGCATTTCTATCATTAATTCTTCAACCCTCTGAAAACCCTGTTCTAGTCAATAACATCACCATCATCAAAAGCAAGGTATATCTTCACAACTTGGGCTTACTTGAACCTTCAGTGCTGCTAATGGTGGGCTCTCTGGATGATTCTGTGATTCTGTGATGTCCACATTCCCCTTTGGCCCCTGTTAATAGGAGTAATGAGAACAGCTTCTCTTTCTGTCCACTCCTTTCTCTTTTCATTCCATTCCATGGTGTCAACTCTAAAGAGCCCCTTCGTAAGGATCCTGAAAACCAAAATTTGTCTCAGCATCTGCTTCCTGAGGAAGCTAACCTTGGATACCTTCCTCTTCAAATGCTCCTCCTTTTACTTCACTTGTGAGTCTACTTTACTGCTTTATCTTGGTCCTTCTACTTCTCTGACCAGCTCATATCTGTTTCTTTGTAGGCTTCCAGTCTCTTCTGTCTTTCCTAAGGAGTTTTGGCTTGGGGATATAGCTCAGTGGTAGAGTGTTTGCCTAGCATGTGCAAGGCCCTGGGTTCAATCCCTGGCACCACAAAATATAATAATAATATATGAAAGTTGAGAAAAGAGCTTTCCATTTCTCCTCCCAGGAGAATTTATCCATTGCTATGTTTTCAAATTTCATCTAATTGTTGCTGACCACATCCCCAACTTATTTGACCAGCCAGACTACTTTGTAGGATTCTAGTCTCTTATGGCCAATATCCAATTTCCTTCTTGACAACTGCTCTTAGATAACTATTTATAGGCACTTCAACTTTGACATTTCCAAAATTAGGCTATTTTCTTGCCTCAGAAGCCTGTTTCTCTACCAGAGTTTTCAAGCTCAATAGACTGCATCCACCACATGATTCAAGTCAGACACCTGGCTCCATCAATGACTCTCTCTTTGGTCCCTGCAATCATTCAGCAAGTGCTGTCTTTTATGTCTTGCTCTAACCATGCAGATGGTACAAAGACTCCAGAATTTCTCTAGACTTCTGCTCCCTGGTTCTACTCTAGGAACATCATAGGAAGATCTGTCTGGGGGCAGCCAGGTATTGAACACAGCCTGGAGTCATGCACACAGCCTGGAGGTGCTCTTTATGAGCTGGTCTCTAACAGAGGCACAGAGAAATACAACAGGTCTGAGGCTCCTCAATGCGTTATTATCATTTTGGTAATAAAACTATGTTCTCTAATCCAGAGCTAGGAATTGCTGCCATTGGTCATTCTTATTAACCAGGTATATCTGTATGCATATGTACTTTTTTATTAATACAAACAGTGTACATTTCTGTTTGTTTTGTCCATGGTCCTTGTTCCGCAGGAATCAAGAAGAGGAAAACTTTAGATTTACAGCATGAAAGCAAGCAAACAGAAGTATGGTGTGAACCTCTTCTACAAACAATGTGGTCTATCAAATATTTACTGAACACTCACTTTCTACCAGGTACTCTACTCCGTGCTGTGAGGGAGCTCACTGGCAAATAAAACATCATCTTCGTGCATCCACAAAATAGTTAACAAAACAAAATACAACAAGTGAACTGGTAGTAAGAGAGAATTGTTTTGTGACTTTGCTTATAAAAATTAATACAGAGAAATTATATGTTAGGATTGCTTCTACACAATGCTCTGCAAGTAATTAGAAGCACAGCAAGGACTGAGCAATAGGAAAAGATCCTGCAATTGCTTTCAGCCCAATGGAGTATATATCTCTGTAAACATCAGCACCTCAGCTGTTTCCATGGCAACTGAAAAGTCTAGGGGAATAATAGCATTGATACTTATCAGAATGATTAGAATAATAATAGCATATGCTGAGGCTAGCCATATTTTAGGCACAGGTGATATACCTTGATACTATTATCTCATTTAAACTTCACAACAACTCTGTGAGGTAGAAGGTATTACTGAGGCTCAGAGACAGAATAGATGGTCTCACATCCTGGAAGTGGTAAAAGCAGGGACTTACACCAATGCATTTGGCTACAACCCATGCATCCTAACCAAAATCAAGATGTGACCTTGCCTAATCCCTTAGCACCTCCTTTGGAGAGGTAAGAATTCAGAAAGACTTAAGTTGAATTCTATAGGAGAAGAGGTTGGCTGAGGACAGAGGAGCATAAATCCCTTTAGGTACATTCCACCAACAAACATAAGGGGAGAAGGAAAACTTTGTAGGTGTGTGTTATTCACAGATTGCTAGAAAAGTCAACTTTTCCTTCAAAAACACTCCTGAATATAGGGCTAGTATGCATTATACAGAGTGGATAAAGAAAGAAATGTAGAGGGTTGTTCTTCCTGATCCCTGTTGGGAGGATGTATGTAAGGGTGGTCTCATTTTTAAGGGTGAACTCATAAATTCAACAAGTAATACGGAAAGCTGAATTTTAACTTCTAAAAAAAATGAACGGAACTCTCCCGTGGGAATCTGTTATTCTCCTCACAGAATGCCTTGGGAATCACTGGGAGCAGGAGAGGGCTGCAGCTGACTTGTACCAGCTTGAAAGAGCTGTTGTTAAATTTTCAGGAATTTCCCAAACAGGTTGACATTATGTTGTTGGTTTGAAATCAGCATGTTGGGGGTATTTACACTTTGGAAATCAATAAACGATATAAATCCCTCAGAGAGCAGCTTGTTAGGCTTTTACCAGCATACCACTGCCTAGAACCATCTAGGTTTAAATTAACACCCTTCACGTACTTCAGGGACCTTGGTAGAGCTAATGGGAAAACTGGGAGTAGGATGGTGTAGAAAAGAAAGATGGGTGATATAGAAATAGAGCAAGTGATCTATCTTGCTCTATTTATCTATCTATCTATCTATCTATCTCACATGCATCTGACGGCATGTGAGAAATATGGGGGGGGGGATTTTAAAAAGACAGATTTCTAGATCTAAAGGAGCACCTGGCACTTGACCCTTGGAGCAGATAAACACCTCCCTCCTGTATATGACAAAATTATTTTAATAATTACATAATGCTTACTGATTAATTTAGCATTGTTCACTAAGTACTTGTATTATATGGACTATATAAACTGCTATATGTAATATATAATATGCGTTATACATAATAAAATGAAAATGCTATTTTCTTGACTCAGTTGTCGTTTATAATTAGCAATTAAAAGAAAGTTTGATTTTCTATTAAAAATATTACTCAACAAAGTAGATCATGTATAAAGCAAGATTCACCCGTGGCAAAATATAATATTGTATCTCTTGCTTTTTGTTTTGTTGCACTGTTTTTAATCTGAAACACTAAGATAAACCTCCTGATGACTGCATAGAATGACAGAATTGAAGAAACTCAAGTTCTGTTTCTTAGTCTTGACTAAGACTATTACCATGTGTTATTCTTGTTTATTTAAAATCTACTGGTTAAATACAAGGAAGTGTGGTATCACGAGTGTTGAGGACACAAATTAAGCCAAAAGCAAATTTAAACTTGCACTGTTAAAAACTTTCTTCAAATGAACGTTTGCAGGTGAGACCCAGTGCTGGGGCTGAATGTGTTACTGAGAGGTCTCCAAATTTACTTCCATGTGCTTATTCAAAGATAAGTAATAATAATGTGCATTTTGAAGCTTGTATAAATGTTATTTAAATTCAACAGTAACTGCTTAGAACTTAGGCCAGAACAGAGTTTTGAGAGAAAAAGTATTTTATCACTGACATTGTTTAGAACTACAGCATATGGTGATAAAAGAAAGCAGACTGACTTTTGGTTGATTCTATTATTGTTCTTTACATTCTTAAAGAAACTTGCACCTGGGGGTACTGCTCTCCCTTCCCTGCCCTTGGCACATCACTGCCTAGACCCCACCTCCAACTAAAGTATTTAGAATGTCTTGGGAGTGGAGGCTTGATGACTAATTTTTTTTTTTTTAATGTGGTGCTGAGGATCGAACCCAGTGACTCACGCATGCGAGGCAAGCGCTCTACCACTGAGCTACAGCCCCAGCCCCGTAACTTTATTTTTATCTATTAATTTGTATGTGGTCCTGAGGATCGAACCCAGTGCCTCACCCGTGGTAGGCAAGTGCTCTACCACTGAGCCACAACCCCAGCCCTTGATGACTATTTTTGTAAAAATCTCTTTCGTGTGATTCTAATGATCAGCCAGGTTTGAGAGCTACTGGTGTGGGAACAACAGGGTCAGAAATACAACTTGAAATCAAAGAAGGAGATTGAAACACCCAAGGAGCTGCTTTGGTATTCCATATTCTGCAAACGCCATCCTTAGCTGATTGACAGATACACCATCATTGAGAACAACCATATTAAAAGACCCTCCAAGGGCAACTATAGAAAGTTCTTCCCTTGTATCATGAGAAAAATACCTAGCACATAGATACTTAACATACTAAAACAAGAAAATATACCCCTTTATTTAATGATAAGCTAGAAGTCTTTTTAAAAAAATATTTCTAATTTAAAATTTCATATCAACTGGATCTTTATCCCTTTCCTCCCTTGACCATATCAGAAATCTGGTCTCAAAAAAGTCAGAATATTTTTTTAATTGTCAGATGTTATTCTTTGTCCATATCCCTATGGATGGGCTTCCTACATAAAGACCAGACTAAAGCCAAAATCTGGCCATAGCTACACAGCCTCATATCGCGTGTCCTCCCGTTGATCCCACCATTGCTACCTCTCTGCATGCATCTCACTCATTCCATTTCAGCCACAGTGGCCTCTTGCTGTTCCACTTCAGGACCTCTGCACTGGCTGTTCCCTCTGCCTGAAACACTCTGCCCTCAGGAATCTACATGACTCTCTCATCTGCCTCCTTCACATTTGTATTCAAATCACTCACTGATATGAAAGAGCTTTATACATTTTATTTGTTTGTTTTCAGTTTTCTCTGCTATATTTTTAAAGGCAGAATTTCTAAGTAATATTTAGTGCTGCATTTCCAGTGCCTAGTCTTTGTCTTGCCCATAGCTGGCATTTAATAAGCATTTGTTGAATGCACAAATGAATCAAAATGCAACCAAATCATCATCATCATCATCATCATCATCATCATCATCATCATCATCATCTTATAAAAAGCTTCCTTTGCCCCGATCCTTCTTATTCAGTCACACTTGTAGAGGCAACCACTTAGAATTCTTCTGCTAGTTACCCCTAGATCTCTGAATAACATGCTCCTACTTACATTTCTTGATTTATCCAATTTTAGCATCACCTATTGACTCCTGCTGTGACAGAGCTGGATTTGATTTGCTTGCACTTTCTTAATCATCCCAATGTAGTTACTATGGCTCTTTTTAGTTTTTTATTGATTATACTTGAAACTTACACTCTGCCATGCTTATTTGTATTTCTTTGATACAGTATCTATGCATTGTCTACTCAGTTTCTGAGATGAAGATATCTGCCCCCTTACTTTTTTCCTCCACTCTCCTCTTTCTTATCCACTCTTACGGTTTGGATGTGAAGTGTCCCCTAAAAACTCATGTGCTAGACAATGCAAGAACATTCGGAGGTGAAATGATTGGGTGGAGTCCTAATCCAATCAGTGGATTAATCCCCTGATAGGGATTAACTGGGTGGTAACTATAGGCAAGTAGGGTATGATTAGAGGAGGTGGGCCATTTGGGGTGTGCCTTTGGGGTATATATTTTGACCCTTGTCTCTCTCTGCTTTCTGAACATCATGTCTGGAGCTGCTTCCTCCTCCACACTCTCCTGCCATGATGTTTTGCCTCACCTTGGGCCCAAAGCAATGGAGTCGGCCATTAATAGAACTAGACCTCTGAAACCGTGGTCCCCAAATAAACTTGTCCTCCCCTAAAATTGTTCTTGTTAGGCCTTTTGGTCACAGCAACAACAACAAAAAAACTGCCTAAAACACTTGACTCCCTGTTTTCATGTCTTTTCTGACTTATTCGTTTTTATCACCACAATGTGACTTGGATTTCAAGTCCAATCGTGACAGTCTTCAAAAGAACCTCCAGGAAAGTATGGCTGGTACTGAACAATACTGCACTTTCTTCTGGTCTCCATTTTAAATTGGGAAATGGGGTAGAACAAGGTTGAGATTTAACCAAGAGGCCGGAGGGCCAGTAACTCCCCTTGGAGGTTCACTGCCGGAATAGCAGTGGTGGTGGGTGCACCAGGCTTTCAAGAGTTTCAGCTGTACATGATGCTTCCTGTGCCCTTAGAGGACATACCTCTTGGGAAAGGACTCAAGTTTTTAGCCAGGTTTCCAAGGCTGATGTGCCACCGCATGCCTTTCCAGTGAGTAACGGAGCTATTATGCCAAAGGAATGGGCATATTGGCTGGATAGATGTACGTACTCCCATAGACAGTCCTCTGTGAGGAACCAAATTATAATTGATGGTGAGTAGGTAAGCACAGAGCCAAAACAAGGAGTTAGATGAAATGGAAGTCAAATCTCAAATAGAGACAGGTGACCTGATCACCCCTCCCAAAAGGCTTTGCCAATGTCTCCCCAGTTCCTCGAATTTTGACGTCTGTGACCTCCTCTGCTGGGACTTGTTTCTCCCTTGTTGTGTCTCCATCACCCATCCATCCCTGTTTGACCAACATATGTTTTATAATTTTCCACAGTTCTTATTTTAATCAAGTGCAATTGTTCTATGAGCCATTCTCCCTAAGGTCAATTAGTATATGCCCATGTTAAAATAACTGAGAGCTTCTTATTTTCCTCACTCCTAAATTCACAGCCAATCATATCACTGTTACCTTCAGGTAAGAATATAATGTCTATTTTCTATTGATTGAAGACATCCTGAAAATTCAGTGTCTCATAAATAATAGGCAACTGAGCATCGTATTTCTGTAGTAAGCATATTTCTGAAATGGATGGAGGCATTACTGCTTGAGCCAGAAGACTGGTTGGGTGTCAGACCAGGTTCATGCTGGGCCTCAACATGTTTATAGCTTTGCAACATAATGATTCACCTCTGATGGTCTGTCAGATCTTAAGGGAAACTGAATGAGGAATATGAAAGTTAGCCTACTACACATAAGGTTCCTTTTGTATTGCTTACCATTATATAGAACTACATAATATCTTGGCTTATGATACAGCAAAATGGATGGAAGGGATTGGAAAAATAAACCTGAAATGAAAAATTTA
Source organism: Geosciurus inauris (assembly GCA_004024805.1). NCBI lineage: Eukaryota > Metazoa > Chordata > Mammalia > Rodentia > Sciuridae > Geosciurus > Geosciurus inauris. Next base: position 36,337 of record PVHX01016396.1, read on the forward strand.
ATACATCCACTTATTTTTTTTAAAAAAAATTTTAGATGTTGATGGACATTTATTTTATTCATTTATTTATATGCAGTGCTGAGAATTGAACCCAATGCCTCACACATGCTAGGCAAGTGCTCTACCACTGAGCCACAACTCCAGCCCCTACATCCACTTATTTATGGAATATTTAATTAATATTTATTGAGCGCCTGCTATTTTCTGGGTCTTGCACTAAATCCTTAGTATATAGTACAGTGATGAAGAAGGAAGATTACAATATCTGATTCCATGGAGCCAAAAATCTACAAGATAAGAGATAATTAAACAACAAAGAGATAAGAGATAATTGAACGATATTTACACAAGTACTTTAGTAATTTGAACTGTGGAAAGGGCTAGGAAAGATAATAGGCTACTATGAAAATGTGAAACTGGAAGGACTGACCTCATATGGAATAGGTCTGGTGAATTGGAGACAACACTCCCAAGGAGTGTAAGCTGACACCTCAAGGATGGGCATGAATTAACGTGGCAAGAGTTTGGGAAGAATGTTTCCCATGAGCGAAAACTCAGAGGCAGGCAGCAGCACAGCATAGCATCAAAGAAGGAGATTTAGATGGGAAAGATAAGCTCTGGAAAGCAAATCATAGCATTCCTAGCTGGTAACAATGACAGTCATGCACCCATAAAGACATTTCCGTGAATGACAGACTGCAGACACAATGGGGCCCTGTAATATTGTAATGGAGCTAAAAATTTCCTAGTGATGTCACAGTCATCTCAGTGTCTAGTGCAACGCACCACTCTCATGGTTGTAGAGACGCTGTGTACCCAAACCTGTGCTGCCAATCATAAAAGCCTATCACGTACAGTTATGCATGGTACGCAATACTTGGTAATAATCAACCACATTACTGGTTCATGTATTTACTGAAGAATACTTTTTGTCATTTTTCTCTAGAGTGTAATTCTACTTGTATTTATTTTAAAAAGTGTACTGTAAGACAGTGTGCCATGTTATGTCGACAGTTGCCGCATGTACTTCATGTTTACCGAGTCTCTTCATTGTATCATTCTCTGTGGTGCTTGCTTTGATCTCATATTTTGTTCATCATGACTGTGTGTGGGTGCACGCGCGCACACGTGTGTGTGTGTGTGTGTGTGTGTGTGTGTGTAACAGGATATACCATCTATGTGTGTATAAGTACACTCCATGATATTCACACAACGACAATTGCCTAACAAAGAATTTCTCAGGGGAGGTTCCAAGATGGCGGCCTAGACAGTCTACTCGGTGCTAGGCTTCCCAGGACCAAGGCTGGAAGTGGCGGAGGTGCCGCTTTCCAGCCAGTTTCTTGGCAGCATTCAGCAGCTCACCATCACCCTCAGGAGTTTCACTCGCATGTGTGGGCGCAGGACCACCGGGAGGCAAGGGAAGCGGCAGGCAGCGTGACTCTGGCGCTGACCGGCGGAGCGCAGCTGCGGCTGGGCTCTCGGCCCGGGGCGCAGGCCTTCTGGGCCCAAGGCTGGAAGTAGCAGAGGTGCTGTTTTCCAACCAGCTTCTTGGCAGCATTCAGTGGCTCACCAACACCCGCAGGAGTTTCGGTCGCGTGTGTGGGCGCAGGACCACCGGGAGACAAGGGAAGCCGCAGGCAGCGTGACTTTGGTGCCCACCGGCAGAGCGCTGTTGTGGCGGGGGCTCTGACCCAGGGCTCCAGCCCAGAGTTTGCCCCGGGCGTGCTGGGCCTGCTTCCACACAGGGTGCCTGGCCCCAGCGCCTACCCAGCCGCAGGAGACCCCTAGCAGTTGCTACTGTGGACGGACCGTCTCCTGAGCGGACCCCCGGCTGTTGTTCTTTGTGGACCGCCTTCTAACTCGGCAGAACTTCCTACACACCAGGGGGCGCAGGTGAACACCTGGGAGCAAACTTTGGCCACGGCGCAGCACACGATTGAACAGCGACTCCACCAGCGACTCAGAGTTTCACCATGCTATGGGACCAGCACTCAGGACACCAGCGGGGAAAGTCCAGGAAACAACGGACAACGCCACCTACTGGAGGTGAGAGGAACCATACCTGTTTATTTACACTGAGACATTTTACATTTTTTAATGCTTATTTTTAATTCTATATCTTTTTCTCCTAATAGTTCTATTGCTTAATCTTTTTGTTTTATCTCTCTGCTCTCTTCTTCTTTCCCTTCTTTCTTTTTCCTTCCCTCTTTTCTCTCTCACTCTTCTCCTACCCTCTAATACCCAACAGTTATGACATGAAATATCTGCTATACAGCAGGTTATGGTAAGTTGGGATTTTGAAACTGTATACTAGAGTGGTATTATATATTCTTATAAATCCCAAGTGCATATGTTTTATCTGTCTTGCCATCATCTCTCCTTGCCATATTCTTTTCTTCCTCCATACTGGTCTTCCCCAACTCTATGTTGCTCTCTCTAGTAACAGCCAACTCCTCTTGTATTCCTTTCTTATGCTCTCTAAGATGTAATAACTATATCCTCACTTCCTACTAACCCGACATTCTGTCCTACACTCCAACCTCAAGTTTCCCTAGCCCACCAAAAGATACTATAGACCCTTGTGCAAATTTATTGGTTACATAATAGATTGTAAAGGAACACATAATTGTTGTATATCATGACTAAACTGTAAATGTATTTGGGAGCAGTTAGGAGATACTTGGTTTGAAACCAAATATTGCTTGTATTGAGATCAATCAATATTGATCTCCCGATTAAAGGAGAGGTAAAGAAACCCTGCAGGGAAACCTTACCCATATAGGAATAAAAACTGTAACAACTTGGATCAGAGCTAGAAGGAGAGACACACAGACATCATGAGAAAGCAAGGCAAGAAAGTGACTCAAACAAATCAAGATATTACACTATTAGAATTCATGGTCTGTACAGCAGGAGGAATGACAGAACAGGAATTCAGGACGTACATAATTAAAATGTTCAGAGACTTAAAGAATGATATAAGAGAGCAAGCCCAGTCAGCAAAAGATCATTTCGATAAAGAGATACAAAGACAAATACAGGAAGTAAAAGATCACTTTGATAAAGAGATACATAGGCAAATACTGGAAGTAAAAGATCACTTCAACAAGGAGATAGAGATTCTGAAAAGGAACCAAACAGAAATCCTTGAAATGAAAGAAACAATGAACCAAATCAAAAACTTAATAGAAAGCATCACCAACAGATTAGACCACTTGGAAGACAGAACCTCAGATACTGAAGACAAAATATTTAACCTTGAGAATAGAGTTGACCACACAGTGAAGACAGTAAGAAGCCATGAATAGAACATCCAAGAGCTTTGGGACAACATTAAAAGACCAAACTTGAGAATTATTGGGATAGAAGAAGGCATAGAACTCCAAACCAAAGGAATGAGCAACCTATTCAATGAAATAATATCAGAAAACTTTCCAAATATGAAGGATGAATTGAATAATCAAATTCAAGAGGATTACAGGACACCAAATGTTCAAAATCACAACAGACCTACACCAAGGCACATCATAATGAAAATGCCTAACATTCAGAATAAGGAGAGAATCTTAAAAGCCACAAGAGAAAGGAATCAGATTACATATAGGGGGAAGCTAATTAGGATCACTGCAGACTTCTCAACCCAGACCTTGAGAGCAAGAAGATCACGGCAAAGTATATACCAAGTGTTAAAAGTCAGTGGATGCCAACCAAGAATCTTATACCTAGCAAAATTAAGTTTTAGATTTGAAGATGAAATAAAAACCTTCCAAGATAAACAAAAATTAAAAGAATTCACAGCAAGAAAGCCGGCACTACAGAACATTCTTGGTAAAATATTCCATGAGGAGGAAATCAAAAACAATAACAAAAACTTGCAGAGGGAGGAGCTACATTAAAGGCCAAAGGAGAAACCTAGTAAAGTTAAAAACCAATAATAAACCAAAATGTCTGGAAATACAAACCATGTCTCCATAATAATATTGAATGTCAATGGCCTAAACTCAGCAATTAAAAGACACAAATTGGCAGATTGGATTAAAATAAAAGACCCAACAATATGCTGCCTCCAAGAAACTCGCCTCATAGAAAGAGATACTCACAGACTGAAGGTGAAAGGATGGACAAAAATTTATCACTCACATGGACTGCGTAAACAAGCAGGAGTTTCCATCCTCATTTCAGATAAAGTAGACTTCAAACTAAAATTAGTGAAAAGGGATAAAGAAGGTCATTTCATACTGCTGAAGGGAATCATACATCAACAAGACATAACAATCTTAAATATCTATACACCAAACAATGGGGCAGCCATGTTTGTCAAAGAAACCCTTCTCAAATTCAAGAACCAAATAGATCCAAACACAATAGTATTGGGTGACTTTAACACAACTCTCTCACCACTAAACAGATCTTCCAAACAAAAACTAAACAAAGAATCTACAAGACTTAATAGAACAATCAATGATCTAGACTTAACGGATATATATAGAATATTCCATCCATCAAGAAGCAAATACACGTTTTTCTCAGCAGCTCATGGACCCTTCACCAAAATAGATTATATGCTATGCCATGAAGCAAGTCTCGGCAAATACAAAAAAATAGAGATACTACCCTGTATTCTATCTGACCACAATGGATTGAAACTAGAAATTAATGACAGTTTTAAAAAAAGAAGCCACTACAACACCTGGAGACTCAATAATTTGCTATTGAACAATGCATGGGTAACAGAAGACATCAGGGAAGAGATAAAAAAATTCTTGGAGGTAAATGAGAACTCTGATACAACATACCAAAACCTCTGGGACACTATGAAGGCAGTGCTAAGAGGAAAGTTCATTGCATTAAGCTCATATATTCAAAGATGTAAAAGTCAACAAATCAATCAACTTGACACTACGACTCAAAGCCCTAGAAAAAGAAGAACAAAGCAACACCAAAAGAAGTAGAATACAGGAAATAATTAGAATCAGAGCTGAAATCAACAAAATTGAAACACAAGAAACAATTCAAAAAATTGATAAAACAAAAAGCTGGTTCTTTGAAAAAATAAACAAAATTGACAAACCCTTAGCCACCCTAACAAAAAGAAGGAGAGAGAAAACCCAAATTACCAAAATTTGTGATGAAAAAGGAAATATCACACAGACCCTGCTGAAATACAGAGGATAATCAGAAACTATTTTGAAAACTTATATTCTAGTAAATTAGAAAACCCTGAAGACACCAACAAATTCCTAGAGACATATGACCTACCCAAACTGAACCAGGAGGACATTCATGAATTAAACAGATCAATTACAGACGAGGAAATAGAAGAGGCCATCAAGAGCCTTCCAACCAAGAAAAGCCCTGGACCAGATGGATTCTCAGCCGAGTTCTACAAGACCTACAAAGAAGAACTAACTCCAATACTCCTCAAATTATTCCACAAAATAGAAAGGGAAGGAACCCTTCCAAACTCATTCTATGAGGTTAGTATCACCTTGATTCCAAAAACAGACAGAGACACGTCAAAAAAGGAAAACTTCAGACCAATATCCCTGATGAATATAGATGCAAAAATTCTTAATAAAATTTTGGCAAATTGCATACAAAAGCATATTAAAAAAATAGTGCACCATGATCAAGTGGGGTTCATTCCAGGGATGCAAGGTTGGTTCAACATACGGAAATCAATACATGTAATCCATCAGATCAATAGACTTAACAATAAAAATCACATGATTCTATCAATTGATGCAGAGAAAGCATTTGACAAAATACAGCACCCCTTCATGTTCAAAACACTAGAGAAACTAGGGATAGTAGGAACATACCTCAACATTGTTAAAGCAATATATTCAAAGCCCAAGGCCAAATGGAGAAAAATTGGAAGCATTCCCTCTAAAAACTGGAACAAGACAGGGATGCCCTCTCTCACCGCTCTTATTCAATATTGAATAAGAAACTCTAGCCAGAGCAATCAGACAGACGAAGGAAATCAAAGGGATACAAATAGGGAAAGAAGAACTCAAACTATCGTTATTTGCAGACGACATGATTCTATACTTAGAAGATCCAAAAAGTTCCACCAGAAAACTTCTAGAACTGATAAATGAATTCAGTAAAATTGCAGGATATAAAATCAATATACATAAATCAAATGCATTTCTATACATCAGCAATGAATCCTCTGAAAGAGAAATTGGAAAAACTACTCCATTTGCAATAGCCTGCAAAAAAATAAAATACTTGGGAATGAATCTAACAAGAGAGGTGAAAGACCTCTACAACGAAAATTACAAGACACTAAAGAAAGACATTGAAGAAAATCTTAGAAGATGGAAAGACCTACCAAGTTCCTGGATAGGCAGAATCAATATTATTAAAATGGCCATACTACCCAAAGTCCTATACAGATTCAATGCAATCCCAGTTAAAATCCCAAAGTCATTTCTTATAGAAATAAAAAAAGCAATCATGAAATTCATTTGGAAAAATAAAAGACCGAGAATAGCCAAAGCTATCCTGAACAGGAGGAATCACAATACCAGACCTTAAACTTTACTACAAAGCAATAGTAACAAAAACGGCATGGTACTGGCACCAAAATAGACATGTAGACCAATGGTACAGAATAGAAGACACAGAGAATAATGCACATAAATATAGCTATCTCATACTAGACAAAGGTGCCAAAAACATACATTGGAGAAAAAATAACCTTTTCAACAAATGGTGCTGGGAAAACTGGAAATCCATATGCAGTAAAATGAAACTAAATCCCTATCTCTCACCATGCACAAAACTCAACTCAAAGTGGATCAAGGACCTAGGAATTAGACCAGAGACCTTGCATCTAATTGTGGAGAAAGTAGGTCCAAATCTTCATCATGTTGGATTAGGCCCCGAATTCCTTAACAAGACACCTATAGCACAAGAAATAAAAGCAAGAATCAATAAATGGGATGGACTTAAACTAAAAAACTTCTTCTCAGCAAGAGAAACTATCAATGAGGTGAACAGAGAGCCTACATTCTGGGAGCAAATTTTTGCCACACACACATCAGATAGAGCACTGATCTCCAGGATATATAAAGAACTCAAAAAACTTAACACCAAAAATACAAACAATCCAATCAATAAATGGGCTAAGGAGCTGAATAGAAACCTCTCAGAAGAAGAT
>PVHX01016397.1:0-43376 GCA_004024805.1 Geosciurus inauris
AAAAAAATCAAAGAGAAATTCATGTGCTGGAAAATACACTCAAGAAAATTAAAAATATGATAGAAGTTATCAATAACAATAGATGAAACAGAAGAATTAGTGTACCTGATGACAGGCTAATGAAAATACAGAATTAGATAAGGAAAAAGGGAAAAATAACAATGAAAAATAAAGAAAGCATGCTAAAATAACAAATATTCAGCTTATTGAAGTACGAGAAGGACTTGAGAATGTCAAAAAGGTAGAAAGTTTATTCAAAGAAATAATAACAAAATTTCCCAAATCTAGAGAAGGATAATATATATCCAGAATAGGAAGGTCAATGGTCACCAATTTTAACTCAACCAAGTCTATCCATGGCATCTTACAATAACCCTCTCAAAGGTGAAAGATAGAAAAGATTCTGAAGGATGCAACAGAGAAGAAAGAACACAGAATGGTATCCCAATTCACCTTATAGCAGACTTTTCTGTAGAAATCTGACAGGCCAGGAGAAAGTATCATAAGATTTTCTCAGTACTGAGGGAACAAAAGTCTGTCAACTGAGAACAATGTACCCAGAAAAGCTATCCTTCAGAAGTGAAAAAGAGATAAAGATGTTCCCAGATTGGGGGGAAAAAAAAGCTGAAAATAAGCACCTCAGGCAAACATGTTCAACAAGAACATCAAAGGCAGTGATTCAAACAGAAAGAGACACTAAGGAATAAGCAAAAAAGGGAAGATATAAAACTGCCTGGGAAAGTAATTACACAAATTCATAATGTTCTAATATTTTGAAACTGATGAGTTTTAATTAATCATCATTCATTTCTCTAGTATGAAATCTAGAAAATAAAACAATTGAACATAATAACTATATTAATATGTTAAAAGGCAATTAGTATGTTAAAAGAAAGATGTAAAATGGAATATCAAAAATTTTAAATATGGAGAGAAATGGAATGAAAGTATAATTTTCTTGCATATTTTCTCTTATTCTTATTTGTTCCTGTTCTTATCTTTAAGATAATGTTAAGCTGCTATCATTTCAAAATACCTTGATGTAATCAAAGATTTTTGTGTGTAAGCCTCATGATAACCACAAAGCAAAAACATATAACAGGCAAACTAAAAATAAGTAAGTAATCAAAGAAAACTACAAGAGCAAATCAGTTTAATGCAAAAAAGATCTATAAGAGAGAGAGAGAAAAATAAACTACAAAAACTAGAAAACAAGTTACAGAGTAGTAGTATTAACACATAATCTATCAATAATCACCTTGAGTATAAAATGATTACATTCTAAAATTTAAAAAACATAGAGTAACTGAATAGATTAAAAAGTGACACTCAACTTTATGTTGCTTACAAAAAAATCTGCACCTCTAATGACTCACATAGATGGAAAGTAAATGAATGAAATAAGATAATTCATGCAAACTGAATCCAAAGGAAAACAAGAGTAATCATATTTATATACAATTAACCTTAAATGACAATCAGTAAAAACAGATGGACATCATTATGTAATGATACAGGGATCAATTCAGCAATAGAAAATAACAATTATCAATATGTGTATAACCAATATCGCAGCATCTATATACAAGTATATAAAAATTGCTCAACATTACTAATCATCAGGGAAATGCATATCAAAACCAAAATAATATATCATTCTACCCCAATAAGAATAGCTATTTTTCAAAAAGGTTAAGAATTAAAAATAGAACTACTATGATTTAGCAATCCCACTCATGGATACATATCCAATGTAAATGAATTAATATACTGAAGAGATATCTATACTTTCATATTCATTGCATCATTAGTCACAATAGCCAGGAAATAGAAAAAATTTAAGTGTTCATTATCTGATAAATAGATAAAGAAAACTTGGTACATTTATATGATGGAATACTATTCAGTCATAAAAAGAATCAAATCCTGTCATTTACAACAACATGGATAGAAATGAAGATCATTATATTAAGTGAAATAAAGCAGATGCAGAAAAACAAGCACTGCATGATCTAAAAAAGTTGACCTTATTAGAAGATGAGATTAGAATGAGGGGTACAAGATGCAGGCAGAATGTGTAGGATAAGGCATGGAGAAAGACTGATCAATGGGTACGAAATTCCAGTTAGATAGAAACAAGAAATTCTGGTGTGTTATTGTATAATGATAACAATAATGTACTGTGAATTTCAAAAAGCTAGAAGGAAGGATATTGAAAGTTTTCACCATGAAAAAATAATTGTTTGAGAAGATAGATAGGTTTTATTTAAATATTATACTACATATATATTAAAATATTACATGGTATCCCTTTTATATGTATAATTTTGTTTTATACATAAATTTAAAATGAATATATTTCAAAAACAACATGGAATAACTAAAGATATTTAGACCAATAGAATAGAATAGGTTAGATATAAACTGTTTCATATATGGTCAAATGATTTTCAACAAAGGTTTCAAGAACACTCAATGGGTAAGAGGCAGTCTTTTTCTCAAATAGTGCTTTGCAAACTAGATATCCATATTGAAATGTGTGTTTGAACTCTTATTTTATATAAAAACTTAATCTAAAGTGAATGAAGAAACTAAACATTGAGTTAAAATTATAAAATTCACCAGGTATAATGGCTCATACCTGTAATCTCAGCAGCTGGGGAGGCTGAGGTAGGATTTGAGTTCAAAGCCGGCCTCAGCAAATTAGTGAGACCCTAAGCAACCCCACAAGAGCCTGTCTCTAAATAAAATATTAAAAAAGGTCTGAGGTTTCGCTTCCCTGGATTCAATCTCTGACTCCTCCCCCCCAAAAGTCATAAAACTCATAGAATAGAGAAAACTTTTCAAGAGATTGGTGTTCTCAGTGATTTCTTAGATATGACACAAAAAGCACAGGAAATAAAATTAAAAGTAAATAAATTGGACTTAATCAGAATCTAAAAGTGCTCTTATATGTTATAGACACTACTTACAGAATGAAAAGGCAATTCACACAGTGTAAGGAAATCATTTCAAATCATTCACCTGATAATAGATTGTTACCCTATACACACACACATGCACATGCACACACACATATATATGAGAAATCCTACTATTAGCCACATTCATAATAAACAATCAAATAAGAAAACTATTGTGTTGCTGTGTTGGCACAAGCCTGTAATACTGGCAACTCAGGAAGTTGAGGCAGGAGAACTGCAAGTTGGAAGCCAGGTTTAACAACTTGGTGAGAACTTGTATCAAAATAAAAAATAAATGAGAAAGTTAGTTACAAGTATTGACCAGGATGTCAATTTGTACCAATTTGAACCACTGTACACTGGTTGGTGGGAACATAAAATGGTAAAGCTGCTGTGGAAAACAGTATGGCAGTTCATGAAAAATATTAAAAATGGAATTCCCAAAACTGGATGCAGTGTCATGGATCTATAGTCCCAGTTACTTGGGAAGCTGAGGTTGGAGGATCACTTGAGCCTAAGAATCTTAGAATATCCTGGACACCATAGTGTGACCTTCATACAGAGGAAGGAAGGAGGTTGGGAGGAAGGGAGGGAAGAAAGGAAGGAAAGAAGGAAGACAGATTTATAAATTCTACCTCAAGATATATATGTGTGTGTGTGTGTGAGAGAGAGAGAGAGAGAGAATCCTGGAACAAGAGTTTCAACAGATCAGAGAGAGAGAGAAATTCTCAAAATCACAGTTGAAGAGAAGTGCCAAGATACCGTCAGAGCAAGTACAGGAATAAAATTAAAAGAGTAAAAAATCTGGGATACAGAAAGATTATCTTTTTTTAAAACGTGGGTATATTTGAATTGGCAGTGGTTTGAATGGTGTAAGAGATTTTAAAACACATTGTCAAAAAAAACTGTATAAGAAAACAAATATATTCTAAAATAATGTCTGGCTCAGCAGTGAGCAGTATTTACACAGTCATTAAATATTGTTAACCCCAAATAGTAATGTTATAATTCTACTGGGAGAAGAGAGGAGGTGATAGAAAAGTGTATGTATAAGGGAGAATTTATAAGAGAATTATAGATTAAGTTGAAATTTGAAAAAGAGGTTTTCTGATTAAGTCCAAATTATTTACTTTTGATTTTAATGTGATAAAATTATTGAATTAAGCTGCCTCAAAGTAGTAAAAGGAATGAGTAGAGAGGTATGGGGCATAAGACTACTTTTCTTTTTTTTCATTCCATTTTGGTTTATAAGCCTAAGGGCTTAAAAGTCATACAAAAATAAATTTACATTTAAATAAAAGATATAGAGCTTTAGGAAGTACCTGAAAACAATAATGAACAGATGAAATAACAAAGAAGTCACTGGCAAATGTGGATCTGGCAGAGTGACCAGGTTCACATACAAGAAAAGAAAATCAATTAAGATAAGGCTACCAATATGGGTTTTTAAAAACAGAAAGAACTATTTGAGAATTAAAGAGGATCTCTTGAGAAAACTGATTTTCAAATTATTTTACCAAAAAGGCTTTATTTTTCTGTGAAAGACAGTGATAGAGAAAATAATGTTTATAACATTTTCTCAGAAAAAAATGTGGGAAAATAAAAACATGCAAATTAACAACCAAAATTTTATAAATAAGATAAAACAACATTAATTTATATAACAAATACAATTATAAAGTTGAAGTAAATTTAATATCACATTTTAATTTTAAAAGTTTATGATTAATCTGATACTTCAAAATTTCTCAAAGAATGTGTAACACTGACAAAATCATACAATAACAAAACAGTCAGTTCAATATAATTCTTGCTCTAACCAATTTACCCACTTCCCAACGTCTACACACAATTAGATTCTTGAAATTCATGAAATAACCTTCTGAATATGTATATTTTTTGGACTCGTATTACAGTTCAAAATCATTATTCCCAATGGGCAATGCTTTATTTAGTTATCATCAAAATATATTCTTTAAGTATAATTAAAATTTATATAACTTACCTTTTTTAAAGAGATGTCTTGAATTATTTGATGTCCTGCCGATATCTTTTGTTTTTAATCCATATAAAATGGAAGAAACATGTTTTCTCTGTCCACTATCTTTTTTAAGATCAACAGAAGAATATATATTCTGTGAAAATAAAATAAAAGCATTGATGGCATCTCAAATGTTTTAGAGTTCCCAAAGAGCTTTCACATGCATTATATAATATTATGATTGACTTTAATTTAAAAAAAATCTGGGAAGTAGGAAGAGTTAAGAAAAAATGAAAAAAAGCTCCCTTCTGTATTATTGATAAACTGCCCTTCTAGTAATAGTTAATAATATTTCTTAGACAAAGCTACAAAGGAGATGGAGGAAAAGGGAGACCTGTCAGGAGGGTGCCATGAAGAGCCAACAAAGAAACACAAAATAGTGTTTGTCCAGATAGTCTAAAGGAAGGTTCAGAGAAAGAAAAATTATTTCACAGAACAATGAAGAGAGTAACATATGCTGGAAAAAGAGGGACAGTAACACAAGAAGAACGTGGTAGGGGTAGTCAGCATAATTACAAGTCTTAAAATTATAAGTGGATCAGATATGCCTGGGAGGAATAACACATTGGAGAGAAGCTTCATTAGGAATGGGGGAATTGTAAATGTAATATAAACTGTATAATGTCTTTATTGAAATGTTTTAGTAACACTGTTCTCTCTTTTTCTCTTCACAGTTTATCCAGGACTATTCCAGAGGTTTTATCAGGTCATGAGAGAATCATCTCTTTTATTGCATCTGCATTGCTTCTATACTCAAAGTTTTCTCAACATTCCAGAGAGATACTAGAGCTTCAAATAACTTGTGTACTTGTCAGTCTTGAAGATGGAGGGAGGGGAAATTTTAAAAGAGCACAGTCATATGTCTTAAGAATACCTTCTCAGAGATTCTCGTAATAACTTCTACTAAGATCTTACAGACCATTCATGGTTACAAAGGAGAGGGTAAGGAATATGGCGTTTATGCTAGGAAAAAAAGGACAGGGTACTGGAATACAATTTAGGTCTCTTACTAAGAAGAAGAAGGGAAGGGGAAAAAAAGAATAGATAACAGTAGGCAAAAAATAATCTGTCACAGGTAGAAAAATCAGAAATGTAAAAGAATGTGTATGTTTGTATATTGAAAGACTTTAGCAGGGTAATGTACTTTCCTTGGTGAGAAATACTGATCTAAACTCTAAAGGCTTAGCAAATATTTATCTTCAGCTAGATCTTTCTGAGATGTTTGATTTTGCATATTTGTTTATGTAACACTTACATAGAGCTTATCATCTGCTATTATTTTAAGCTCTTTACAGATATTAGCTCATTTAATACTCAAAACAACCAGGAGGTGAGCTTTTTCACCATGAAAGTTCTCATAGATATCTTTATGTCTATGAAAATTAAAAAGAATTAAAGTCATATCTTCCCTATCCTTCCATATCATAGAGGATTTCACAATAGAGAATTAATTCTCACATTTCCTTCAGTATTTTTACTTGTCCACTGATTCAAACTTCCTTTATTCTTTTATTCTACATTTAAGAGAAAAGATACTTGGATATGTTTTCTGTCTGTATCATGCAATATAGATATATTTAATTAAATTTTTAGACTTTCTTTTAAATTGTAATGTGGTATTCTCTAATTTATAGTATTGAAAGCAATTTGTCTCTGCAATGATTCAGAATGCTAGGACATTTTACTGTTCATTGCAGGTACTAAGTATTATCTGTTCATGAATTAATCTCAGGGTTTTTTCTTCAGTGAAATTCATTCATAAACTCTAAGACAGTTTCTCTTTAGTCTTTACATGACAAAATCACTAGTTTTTGTTAGAGTACAAATAAGCAGAGTATTTTAGAGCTCAATAATGGTCTTTATACTTTATATTTAGAGATTTTTCTTAAGGTTACCAAGAGTAATTATAATATCAAAAGGTAATGTGATTTTAGGTAATGTTGAGTCTGCTTTTCATTTAAATCTATTTCTTTCTATTAAATATGACAAAAATAGCATAGAATACTATATTGCAATTAAATCTGTAACAAAAAATGCCAAATGCTTCTTTAATATAAATTTTCTATAAATCTTTAGCAAGTTATAGTATGATTCTTGTATCTTCCTACTTCTGTGAATTTTGCTCTATTTTTATAACTTCCCTGTCTTTTCTTCCAACAATACAATTCATCATGTTAAAAAATCACTTCAAACTCCATTTAATCCATAGAAATAGTCTTTGGATACCACATTTTTATCTTACTCATGAGAAAATAATGCATGTTCTCAATAATCCTGTTTTCACAAGTATTTATTCCTTTGTGTTGGCTCAAAATGATAAAGAAACAGAACACTATACAAAATCTAGGATGCCTTATCTCTATCACAGAGAATTTACAAAATCAAAAAATTTAAAAGGCCAGAAATTAAGTAAGTAGCTAGCAGATTTCTTTTCAAATATCTTTTCTTTAGTTCCACCGTTTATCATTTATCATGTATCCAAACATCACTGTTTGCCATAATTTAAAATAATTTTCATTCTTTGCTTTTAGAAAAGAAAAATTTATTACAAAGATTTCATATTTTACAGCAGAATAAATCTATAGTAAGATGATCAGCTAGTGTAGAACTCTAAATAAACTGACTTATACAAGCTACCAGAGTAAAAAAAAAAAAAGTCTCTAAATTAAAGTTTACACAAGCTACCAACATAAGGAAAATGGATTGTTCTGTTATTATATATTTCAAGAATAAAAAAAATAATGTGACCATTTATTGATTGATCTCTGAGATCATGGAGAAGAAAAAGTTATCAGAAAACTGAGAATGATCTACAAAACATTTTGTTTACAATAGCAAAAGCATATTCTATTATTTATAGCATGCTAATCCTCATACTGGTCTTCAATAATTGTAGAACTATTTTCAGAATTTTTGGTAGCATTTGACCAAAGAATATTATAAGTTGACAACAAATTAATTGCATCAGATATAATTTAATATTTAACAGGGTCAAGGTAATTCAGTTCAAATATCCGTGGTATGGTAAACCTAAATTCACCAATATGTTTGATATGTCTTTCTATACTTATAAAATGACAATATGATTAGGTAGAGAGCTTGAGTGATCACATGGAAAAAAGTGAGAATTAACAAAATGATATCACTCTGAAGGAATAACTATAATTATAAACAGATCTGTTCTCAACCATATCTTGATCAATATGTATATGTATAATTTGACCCAAAATATAAAAGAAATGCTTATTTAATTTTCAGAAGAGATGGTAAAGAAACAAAATCACTTAACACCAGATAGCAGTCTAAAACATGGCATATCCATAGGTTGGAGCAGTGGGTCAAATTAAATAGATGAAGTTAAATAGGAAGAGAGATTATAGTTGGGCAAAATATACTTAATCACTTGAATACATGATATGATTTAAAGCATAAATGACAAGAGACCCAAAGTATTTCATTTAAGAGTAAACTAATGATAAATCCATTACAGTGTGTGACCCTAACCTATCTAGTATTTCCTTTAGAATGGGAAAAATGGCAATCTTATCCTATCACTTCTGATCAGAACAATAGTTGATAAATTGTGTCAGATTAGAGAAACACATTTAAAAGTTATAAAAAACCTGGAACATGAAAAGAAAGATTCTACCCATGAAATTATTGTGAAATTGAGCCTGTTTAAGTCTAATGTAGAGAAAAGGTAACAGAGATTCGGGCTCCACTTTCTTATGGCACATCTTCCTTGTCTTGGAAAATATTATTCTCCTGTTCAAACCATAAAAACTTTGCTCTATAACTCTTTCATGAAACTGTATATCTAAGCCTCAGTGAATCTTGGCAATTCTACCTCCAAAATGTTTCAAATCTGTTCAACTTTTTGCATTTCTCCTGTTATTTCTCTAAAGTTACAATCGTCTTTTTCCAGTCAAGGTTAAGCACAGCTACCTTCTGTTAGTATATACAAGATACATTTACATGGGTCAACTTGTAAAATTGATCATGTTTCTCTTTAGCTTTAAATGTCTTTTCAAAGTGCTGAGTCTTTATTGTGAGGCACAAAATTTCAGCAAAATGTGGCCTCTGACCATATAGCTAATTTATCTCATGCTACTCTTGACTTGGTTCGTTATACTCCTGCCACTCTGGATTTCATTCAGTCTCCTGAAGGAATTCCAAACAAAAGAAGCTACTGCATGCCTCTAGTCTTTAAGCAAACTCTTCCTCCTGCCTAGAACACTCTTTCCCATTAGCTCTTGTTCTTCTGAACTTTAAATATTGTCTTTTCAGAAAATCCTATCCTTGTGAAAAATAATCTCCCTCCTATTATTCTCTTCTCAATACCCTACTTGTTTTGATTATAACATTTATCACAATTTTATTTGCTTGTTTAATTGGGTTACACTTTTTCATCTAGAATCTAGTTCACAAGAACACAGTGCTTACTCAGTACTGAGAATGGTCTATGACATTCATCAAAAAATAATTATTTGTCAAATTCTGAATGAACAGTGACAAAGAGAAATGCAATAAAGAACAGGTGGAGGTTTAGGAACTTTAGTTCAATATGGTATAAAATGGACCTCCATGTTGGAGAAAAACCAATAACTACAAATGATTTTAAAAGAAATTTATAGGTTTTATTTTTACATGACTTTATCCCTATGGCACTTTCAGCATTCTTTTATTTCTGAATTCTTCCATTTACTCCAAATTCTCACATTTACTCCAAAGCTTTTCATATTTTTCTTCTAAGCTCTTTATCATGTACATCAACTTAGACTCACTGGAATTTCTAGGATCTCTTCTACTTTATCATTTCCTGAATTTGTCACATGCACACAAAAGCGTAAACATAACCATCTGGTAGGAATAATTATATCTTTCTCAGACACATATCTCTACCCATTCTGTTGATTCTATATCATAATAAGCCAAAGAACCAAAATAGTAATTAAGAGCTCTACTTAACATGGTTTAGAGTGGAGAAGATAAGAAAAAAAATATCTATAAAAGGTTTAGAAGTGGGAGAGACATGCATATACTAATAAATCTTGTTCAATTATAATAAGAAAAAAACTTAAGATATTGCTTAAAATTGGAATAGATTAACTGAGGATCAATGGTGTTCCATTGATCATGACAAACTACATATGTACCTGGTTTAAAACAAAATCCAATGGATGCTTGTACTAGACATTTTTCTCTAAGAAAGATGATTTATTATTTAAAATTTGAGAGTGGATGACAGTGGTAACAATTCCCTCTATCTTCTTTCTAGACCAAGGGTAAATATTTTATACTGAACTCTTTTATCTCTGAAACTCAAGATATATTTCAACCTTTCATGCTTTGTTTACCAGCTTATTCTAATTAGAAATCCATTATACCAAGTGACCTTAACATTAGTATTCCTAAACATTGTAGTTTTTGCTTTCACATTTTACATTATGCAAATCAGATCCCTTTCACTTTAAAGGAAATTACAAGTTTTTGATATAAGCAGTTTAACCAAGAACCACTGTTATACTATTCCTACACTGTCTATACTATTCTATGCCTAAATAAGCATCTGTTTTTTAAACATTATACATTTTTCATTACATATAGGCTGTATTTCAAAGATCATTTCAGAAATCTCTTTAGAATCACAGTAATTCTAATTAGGATTCCATTCTTGTGGTTGTACATGATGTGGAGTTTCACAAGTGATGTATTCATATATGAACATAGGAAAGTTACATCCAATTCATTCAACTGTTTTTCCTAATTAGAGTAAGTTATACTCCATATAGGTATAATATGTCAAAATACACTCTACTGTCATGTATATCTAAAAAGAATAAATAAAACTAAACCATTAAAACAGTAACCTAAAAAAAAAAAAAGAATCACAGTAATTCACCGTTTGGTATACTATCGCCTGCTTTGTTCTGTCTTTCCTATTTTCAGCCAATACCTCTTTAAAAAAAAAAAAAAAGTGTTAATCCAGATCTTAGGTTTTCTCAAAGGAGTAACTTTGAGAGTAAAACACAAATTAAACTGTTTGTTTTATTTGTCTCAATAAAAACTTTTAGCTCTACTGTTTGGCATCAGTCTCTCATGAAATTAGAAAGCAAAGCTTTCAATACAAAGGAGGCAAATGTATACTGATAAACTTATGACAACAAGATAGAATTTTCCTCAAAGAGGTTAATTTGTAGGGTGGCATTTGGACCCTACTTTCAAGAGTCAATGCTGGTTAACAGAAAAATCTTAAAGAGACATGGTTTAAAAATAATGTTTTATGAGAAAAAATTACTTTTGAAGATATTACCCTTTAATTTGGCAAGTTTAACTGACTTGAAAAATTGTTACTACCTTGCATTTGACCCTAACCTTAAATTATCTTAACAAAGTAGACTAGAAACTATAACACTGTCAATGTATGAAGAAAAGAATTCACAAAGTATGATCTAGATATAAAGAGAAATGTGACACTTTATTTCTATACAAAAAGTAGTCAAGAGAAATGAGGTTACCCAAATGTTTTCTGTATATGTCCAGTTGAAGAACACATGGGGAAAAGAGAATTATAGAAAGCTTATACCTCCTCAGTTCAATAGTGTTTAAAATCTAAGGTGCATTATTACCAATATTAGAAGTACCCATATGTATATCACTATTGCCACTCTTTTCTATACTGTAGTAGATACTTAGTTGTAGCAGACGTAGAACCCAGTAAATAAAGGTGCTGATATTTCTATGAGATTTTAGAATATAATTTGAAAATTGAGAACAATTAATGCTAGTTTGTGAATGTATAATAATTGGTACTGTGTAGAATAGGTAAAAAAAAGATGTGAGGAGATTTCAGTGTTAGAGTTTTATTGAAAATTCAGTTTTTTTAAAAATCTCTCCAGAAAGGCATTGAATTATATTTATCTATATGGAATGCAATTCCATTTACAATCCTATCTTACTTTTTTCTGATACATTCATCACTTTGTCTAATAATCTATATACTTTATACAAGATGCGATCTTCTCTGAGACCAGAAGTGTTTCACATTTTGGAATATTTGTATATATGCAAACAGCTATCTTATTGAATAAGTCTGAACATAAAACTTATTAATATTTCATAATACCTCATAGACATACCCTAAAGGTAATTTTACACAATATTTTTAGTGCAATTGCATTTTGACTATGACCCATTACAAGTGGTCAGGTTTATAATCACACTTGTGGCACCCTACAGATGCTCAAAAAGTTTTGAACTTAGGAACATTTTGGAATTTGGATTTCAGATCAAGAATAGTCAGACCTCTGAAATTATTGAGAATAATTCTGTATTTGGTTTACCTAAATACCACATTTGAAAAAAAGTATAGCTCTTCCTCCGTTGCATAAAAATGTCATTAATAATTTCTAAAGTATTTATTGCATCTGGCCTTGTATCAATCGTGTATATTTTTCACTCATAGGAGAATTATTCCTTCTGAGGATTGAGACTGTGGCTTACTTATGTCAATATTCCTTTAATAGTTTGATTGCATTCTTCAATCTCTGTTGTAATATCAACTCAAAAATAACGAGAGGATGAAACATTGATTATTTATTCAAAAAGATGTATCAAGTGCCAACTATCTCCATGGTACAAAGCTATTTAAAGATTTAAATTCTATTCTTCTCAACTGTTTCATAGCTCTTCATGTAGATGTGGAAAGCATGAAATATAAAAAGTATTGAAACTGAGAAAAAGAGTAGAAAGTAGACTAAATGATAACAAAGTTCCTGATAAAAGCAGGCATTTTATTAACTCATATTTTAGTGCAATTGGTTATAATAATACTTTTTAATTGGTAAATTTAATAAATTTGAAGTGAAATGAAAAATGTAAGTTAATATTGCAAAGAAATCTTCAAATAAGACAAATTCATAGGGTGATGTGAAATTTAATGATGAAAAATAAAACAGAATTTTCAGTAGAAGAAAAAAATATTTTTCTTAAAAACAACGTATGTAGCTTGAGAGGTTATATATTGAGGTATATTTGAAAAATGTCTTTATATTTATAAAAATAGGAGAAAAGAACAGCAGTTTGGGGCTGCCAACATTTTCATGATGTTTACATTGTTTTTCTTTAACCTAAACACTTTAAGCAAATCCAGCACTTTAGAACTTACAGGTTTTAAAATGAAGTTTGAATCTCAAGAGGGATTTATATTATCCATAAGGAAAACAACTCAATGAATTAATATGGTTGTAGGAGTTCTGACCATGGGAATATGCAGGGCAGCGTTTCTCTAGTGATCAAACTCCTGGGGAATAACAGGTGCCCTGTGTCCTAGGGCTAGAATGTTTTGCAGCTTTTCCCAGACACTCTCATAACCAATGCATGCTTGGCTGGGGCACATATTTAACAATAAGAAAAACATCTTCCCTTGTAACTTACTGTAACCTGCTCAGTGATATCATAAACAATAATGTACTATTGATGCCAGTGACCAAATGTAACCTATTGGGATAAATAAAGTTGGCAGCTCAGGCGAGCAGCCATTCTTTGCATCTGTATCTTGCCTCTGCCTCTCTTTTCTGTTTCTTTACACATGGTATCCATATACATAATTATGTTTCCAATGTAAAGCATGGAACAAGCTCCTTGAATATGCTTTAGAATTGCATTATTAATAAACTACCAAATTGACTCATATTTTCAAAATAATCCTGCATCTTGGAATACTATCCTCATTTTGGAAGCTTGAAATAGATGTAAATGCTTCTTCACATTGCTTTTATTACGATATTAAGGCCTAAAAAGAATATTTTAAAAACATTCCTTCAAATGCAGTGTAATTATGATTCTTTCCCCTAAATTTCACATATATCCCAAGAACTTCAGGAATTCTTTTGGTCTAAAAGTAGATTATGTAAAAATGTGAAAGAGAAACACACATACACACAATGTGTATGAGTGTATTAAATCCCCTGAGGTTCAGTAAAGTGTTCAGTGACCCCAGGTATACATTTGCAAGTTTTGCAGTTTCAGTGCAAATCTCAATCTGTCCAACATCACAGTTTATTCACCACAATTTCTTTGACAGTCCCAGGCATACAATTCACATAAGAAATATTTCAGCAAATGCCCATATGTAAGTTAGTTACATGCTGTCCAATATCCCTGTGACAGGATAAAATGACTCAAAACTGTAGTTGGTAGCAGAGTAAAATGTCAGCTGAGTAAGATGCTCTGGCAACCATCTTCAGACACACCAAACTGAACAGCTATACACATACTAAACTACTTTCACAAGAAGTCTGGATATCAGGTGAGAGATCCTGGTGCCTGCTTTTAGTATAACAAAAAAAAGACATACTGAAGTAGTCAGGAGGAAAGGGGTTGCCTTCTGTCACCTCTAAGCAAACAATGCAAAATATCCATGAAACAAAGCACTAGTTCTTTGAAACTCTAAGCAAAATAAACAAATCTTTGCCTAAACAAATTAAGAAAAATGGAAGGCTCATATAAAATCAGAGATAAAAAAGGAGACATTACAAATGACACCACAGAAATAAAATCATAAGAGATTTTTGTGTACAAATACATGCCAACAGATTTGATAACCTAGAAGAATATCACAAATTTCTAGACAAGAAATTAACAGTCAAGACTAAATTATGAATAAATAGAAAAACTGAACAAGCCAATAACAGTGGATTGAACCAGTAGTGAAAAGTATCCCAATCAAAGAAAAGAACAGGACCAGATGAATTTATTGCAGAACTCTTCCAAACATTTAAAGAAGAACTAATATCAAATTTCCTTAAGATATTCCAAAAAGGAGAATAGGAAGGAATTCTTCCAAATACATTCTATGAGGTCAGAATTTCCCTGATGAAAGATATAAACGAAAATAGGAAATTATAAGCTAATTGTTGTACATTGCAAAAACATCCTCAAAAACTAATAGGAAGCCAAATCCAACAGCATATCAGAAAGATCACATAACATGATCAAGCAAGATTCATCAGAAGAATGCAAGGATGGCTCAACATATGCAAATCAATAAATAAGGTATACTATATCAACAGGTCAGACAGAAACCATATGATCATCTCAATAGATTCAGAAAAGGCATTTGATAAAATTCAACAAGCATCCTTTATAAAAGAAAAAAATGCTGAGCAAAGTAGGTATAGAAGGATTGTACCTCAAGTTAGTAAAGACCATTTATAATACGCCAATGGTTAAAATTATATAGAATGGGGAAAAACTGAAAGATTTCTAAGATGTGGAACAAGTCAAGGATGCCCACTTTGACCACTTCAACATAGAGCTGAAAGTCCTAACAAGGACCATCAGGCAATCAAGCAGAAGAAAGAACTAAAGGATACTTAAATTGGAAAAGGATGTTTCAAACTGTCACTGTTTGTGTGAAACATCATTTTATCTCAAAAACTACTAGAACTACTAAATGAACTTAATAATATTGCAGAATACCATATAAACATCCCAAAATCAGTAGTACTGTTGTAGGCCAATATTAAATTCTCTGAAGTAGAAGTCAAGAAAGAAATCCAATTTAGAATAACAACAAAAACAAATAAGATGCCTAGGAATAAATTTAACTCATGAGTTGAAAGCTCACTGTAACATTAATTAAAGAAATTGAAGAGAACCAAAAAAAAGATACCTCAGGTTTATGTAAGAATCAATACAATTAAAATGTCTATACTATCCAAAGCAATCTACAGCTTCAATGCAAGCCTTATTCAAAGTTTAGAAGTAAATCCACGTATCTATATCCAACCTATTTTAAACAAAAATTCTCAGAACATGCATTGACGAAAAGACAATCTTCTCAATATATGGTGCTGGGAAAATTAGAAGTCTGCAAGCTGAAAAATGAAACTATACCTCTATTTCTCTCTATTTACAAAAATTACCTGAAAATAAAACTTACATTTAAAATAAGACCTGAAACCACAAAAATACTAGCAGAAAGCATATGGGAAACTGACACAGAGAAAGAGTTTTAGAGAAGACCACAAAGCATAGGAAATGAAAAAAGAAAGAAAAGACAATGAAAAAAGGAAAAAAAAAAGAGAGGAAGAGCAAAAAGAAAGACAAATGAGATTATATCAAATTACAAAGCTTCTTCACAGAAAAGGGACAAACAGAGTGAAGGGGAAACCTCGAGAAAATATGTACCAACTATATATTTGAAATAGAATAGCAAAAAACAATCTGATTTTAAAATGGCCAACAGACCTTAATATTTATCAAAAGACAACATATAAATGGCCACAAGGTATATGAAAGAATGCTCAACATCCCTAATCACCAAGTAAATGCAAATCAAAACCATAATGAGATATCACCACACCCAATAAAACTAGTTATTTTCAAAAAGACTAAAAATACTAAGTGCTGATGAGGATGTGGCAAAAAGGAAAGCTTCCCACCCTATTGAGAAAAGTATAAATCAGTATAGCCATCATGGAAAACTGTATAGAAGTTTCTCAAAAATTAAAATTAGAACTACCATATGAAGCAACAATCAGACTCTCATATATGTGTCTACTGGAAATTATATCCACATTTTGAAGAGATATCTACATACATTCATTGTAGTACTATTCACAATTCCCAAGAAATAGAACCAATATAAATGTCCATCAAATGATGAATGAAAAAAGAAAATGTGGTACATATAAAGAATGGGATACTATTTAGCCGTTAATACTATTCATACATTTTGACATTAGTGGAAAGTAGAAATCATTATGTTAAATGAAATAAGTCAGACAGAGAAAGACAAGTATAATCTCACTCACATATTGAATCTAAAACAGCTAGTCTCAGAAGTTGAGAGGAAAATGGGGATCACCAAAAAACCAGGGAGAGTGGGGCAGGTCAAAGGATTAGGAAAGATTGATAAATGGGTACCAATTTGCAGTTATACATGAATAAGAAGTTTTCACTAAAAAGTAATGATAAATGTTTGAGAAGATAAAAATACTTAATATGATTTAAACATTACCCAGTGTATACATGTATTGAAACTTCACGTTTCCGAACATGCAATTCTTATAATTTTTATGTACCAGTATAAAATAAAATTATTAAAACTAAACCATAATTGAAAACATTTGCAAAATAGGTTTTCATAAACTATTGAAATCAACATTTTCAGAATCATGTATATTTTATTAATCAATATTTAATTATAAAAGAATGCCAATGGTTTACTATGAGTCTTTCCACGCTTCCTAGGTGAATATTTTCATTAAAACTCATGTTTAGGTGGATATTTTGCAAATTACCTCAAGTAAACTATAGAGAAGCATCAGTGTGATTCAATAGTTAATATTATTTTCTTCCTAAATCATGCTGGCTGAGTATATTTTATGAAAATTTAGTGATGTTGATGTATAAATTTATCATAAAACAGGAATATTCCCATACAAGGCTTAGCTCAATATTGAAATACACTGAAACAGTGAAAAAAGTTTAGCTCGAATAAATCAAAATCCATCCTAAGTATATGGTAAAGAATGGTTCTTTTATTGATTTTGTAATCTCGTTTATTAGAATAAGATGGACAGCTTAAAAGTTGTGCATTAGCAGTCTTTGTAACACAATATTTGTATGATCATATATCTCATTCAATTTAAAAATGGTTGTAAGTTTTCTTGTATCAGGAAGTAAATGATTTCATGAACATTTGAATGTAAGTTTGAATTTCTTAAAATATGCTGACATGGATGAATTACTATGTGTATTTCTCTTTTCAACTTTACACTTATCTTGTGTGTACAGCTGATATCCCTAGTGTCCAAACAGAGACAGATTTTCATCCTGTTGTCCAGGCAATGATGTGCACAATTCCTTTTGACATTGATGAAAGGTGAATACACACATCCAGCCCACTTCAGTGAAAATTGACCCATAATTTTGTTTTATCCTGAAGAAAAATATAGTAATAAAGTTTAAAGATGGAAAAAAATGTTTAACTCTTCAGGTGAACCATTAGTTAACAACAGTTTGCAAACATTACATTTTGTCTTAGGACAGTGAGCTCAAGCTTTGTTTTTAGGTACTCATTAATTCTAAATATTATGACTCTCTAAAAGATAGCAAAATATCTAAAATCGAATTTTAACATTTCAATTAGATCAAAAGCTAAAGTTCAAAAGGAAATCATGTTTTTACATTATTTCCATCTCTACTGTACACTGATTTTTCTTGTGAAATAAATGTATGTAATTCCCATAAATAGGTAGTAATTAAAAATAAATACTTATTTCCCACAAGATGACTATGCAACAAAAGGTGTGGATCTTGCATGAAGTCTATTGGTATATCTAAACTAGTATTTTCAAGATTATACCAGAATCTTAAATATTAGAGGAAGATAACAGAATGCTGATTCAAATCAATTTCTCTAATACCAAGTGTCTTACCTCTAATAGTAGCAAAAGGAATATGATATGAAAAGTTAAGGTTATCCACTAAACATTTTTGTTTGCTCTAGTAAACCTTAAGGATCTATTTTCTCATTAATTTAACTATCTAATTTAACTTCAGTCTGTTAATATCATCAGCCTGTAGAATTTCCAGAATAATAAGCTTTAATGTAAAGACCACAGAATATAATAAATACTTCACCTTATTTGTCTTTGAAGGGTATCTAAGTTCTAGTATAACAGGACCAGAAAGAAAACTGGTTTTATTTCCATAATTTATATATTTATGTCATTGTTTTGACTTGTATCTTATTTTAAATTCTTTTTTCAATGATGTCCTTTATTCTTTCTACTGACATAAAGACTTCAGTGATGAGTTGCTGTTAAATACTATTTTCACCATAGCACAGTGGATTAATATTCTCAGAAAATATACACAAATGACTGAGTTATAAGTTATAATCCAAAATAATTTACATAGAATTTAGATTATATTTCTTTTAAATGCAACAGATAGTATTTTAAATAAATATTTGTTGATTGCCTCCTATGTGCATATGACTGTGGTAGGTAAAGGGTGATGAAAATGAATAAAATACAATCTGCCGTAAAGTATTTCATATTCTTAAAGACACTGACATAAAATAGTCATCTTGGAAGAAAGTAGAATGTAAATAAACTTTAAAAGACACATGCATAGGACAGATGTGAATAGAAATAGTCCAGCTAAGTTAGAGAAACTAATTTCCCTAGTTGTAAAAGAGAATTTTATTAAAAGAAATCAAATCTTTGTTCCAGTTTACATCAGGAGCTGCATCCTTTTATTTAATGCTGCAAGCTAAAGTGAAAAGGAAAACGACAAAGAGGTAAATTCTGGAAATACTCACATTCCTAAATAGATGGAAGGAAGGATAGGTGCCAGAAAGGAGGTTTTGACCTTGGAGCCAAGAATATAAGGTGAACAAGCAAAGATATATTAGTGCCTACTTTGAGACAGAGACTGTTTCGTAATCATAACTATAGGATAAAGGCAATGTGGTAGAATGGAGGTGAAGTGGAAGAGAACACAGTGATGCTTTTCTACATTAGACCTATCTATGACAAGAAAGAGACTGCTCTCAATAAATGGCCATCTGATTCACAGGAATTAGGGTCAAATATGGTTAATTCTAATAAATTTAAATTCTACTACTGGAATCTTTCACAATATGCAGGTATGGATCTCTTTTGAGGGAACAGCTTCTGATATATGTTCTCTTTCTGTTTCATTAGTTACTAAATCTCCAACATACAGATCCTCCTCTCCTAATTACAGAACCTACAATAGGAGACAACTAACCCTCTCAGACAAATACTTAGAATTTCCTATTAATTTACCTTTGCTGATAGCCTAATTATGCTGATATTTAGGTTTCTAACCCAATTCTGAGTCTCATACTTTTCTGCCTTTGCATTATTTCCTGGTCTTTTGTGAATTGACCTTTCCCAAGTTGCTATCAATCCATCCAGTCTTTCCGTTCCACTTTTCTTCTTAAGACAGTATGTTAGCATAGTGTCTATTTCTATATATTGTATTTCTTTTTTTTTAATATTTATTTATTTATTTTCTGGTTGTAGGTGGACAGAATATCTTTATTTTTATGTGGTGCTGAGGATCGAACCCAGTGCCTCACGCATGCTAGGTGAGCACGCTACCACTGCGCCATAACCCCAGCCCTATATATTGTATTTCAATGTAGATATTTCTTTAAGTGTGAAGTTGACAACACAGTTTCAGAAAGTTAGATTTATAATGGAATGTCAAAAACAAGATATCAAAAATAATAATAGAGATTAGAGAAAAATAATTAAATATTTTATGTAATCTAGAATTCAAGTAATCAAAACTATAACATTCTTTAGGGTTTCTCATGAAAATTCAATGATGTAAACAAAAAGGCAAGTAGATATGAATTTTTCTATTTTACCATTTGATAAAAATGAAAATAACTGAAATGAAGAAAACAACACATCATAACACTCCCATTACTTTCATTTGAATTTATTAATAGTATTTTTGTAAGTTCTTTTTCTCTTTTTGAATACAAATAGATTTTTTGTGACATTTATGGAGTCATAATGAATCAGGTTTCAAGCTAAATTACATATAAGAAGTATCTATAATCTCATTAAAAATAAAACTAGGTTAAAATTCTTTTACAGTTCATCTGGAACTAAAGAATACTGACAATTATTAGGCTCATGTTTCTCAAAGTACAGCTTAGTTACTTCAGATCTCAAGAAATAATGTACAATATCTACACAATTAATGGTAGTAGCAAGAATAAAAGACAATCATGAGATGATATTAACATTTGATTTTATAATCAACACAAAATAAATCAGGTTTTAGCCTCCAATACACTCTTAAAAAAAGAGGATGTCTATAAGGTAAAAAAAATATGTATTATTTAATAAGAGAACAAAAATTTAGTAGCAGAAAGAAAATGATTGAATAAGAGAAACAAAATTTGGATGGTAGAGGCATCCACATCTGGAACTGGTAAAATGTAACTGTGGACTAAATCTCACAAAAAGCTGGGTAAAACATGTCTTTAAAGTTTTTTGAAAATCAGGGAACAATATCAAGATAGGATTTTTCAGGTCAAAATTTATCAGAAGGCAAAATCCCAGAGAGGTAAGCACTCAGATGCATTTTTTTTTTTTTTTTTTTTTTTTTTTTTTTTTTTTGGTACTGGGGATTGAACTCAGGGTTCCTCGACAACTGAGCTACATCCCCAGCCCTGTTTTCTGTTTTTATTTAGAGACAGAGTCTCACTGAGTTGCCTAGCACCTTCTCATTGCTGAGGCTGGCTTTGAACTCACGATTCTCCTATTTCTGCCTCCCAAAGTGCTGACCCAACTACTCAAATGCTTTTGTTCTAGAAAACTATGCAAATCAGAAAGAAACATGTTAAAAACTGGACTATAGCACTGGTGACTCAATATCTCAGGAGACAAAAATCAAAGCCCATGATCACCCAGAGAGCACCCTGCACTCATTCAACTGGAAACTCCAAGAGTGATACCACAATACATGTAACACAGAGTAAAATCAACCTTTCCATCAAATGTAGAATAAAAAGTGTATAATAAGCCTCAAGCTTTGACCTTTTATATCGTTCAATTTTGGTGGGTTGATCTCTAACTCCTAGTGGTAGGAAATTAAAATATTATTTAGAGGAAAGTATTTTCGTTTTAGAGTTCAGAATTCCCATAAATATTTAAAATACAGTGAAGAGTACACAAGACCCAAGCTAGTGAAATTAATAGACATAAGAATTTTGCCTTCCCTCTATGGTTCACTGATTCAGAGAATTTATTTTTGGAGCTATTATTAAATTGAAATATAGGAATTTTGGTAGAGAACAAAAGCCAGTAAGTAAAAGATCAGGGTCTTCAGGATTATGAACTATGCCTATACAAGATCTTTATGGTTATTTAACCGTAGAACCCAGAGAAATCAAATAAATTTGGAAGCTACCATATTTTGTAAGAAAATATATTATTACATAAACTGAAGTCCAACCTGAAAATAACTTTCCTATATTTCTTTCTTTCTTTCTTTCTTTTTTGTACCCAGGATTGAGCCCATAGGTGATTAACCACTGAGCCACAACCTCGACTCTTTATATTTTGTTTAAAAACAGGCTCTCACTAAGTTGCTTAGGGCCTCTCTAAGCTGCTGACGCTGGCTTTGAATTTGCTGTCCTCATGCCTCAGCCTCTCAAGCCACTGGGTATTTCCTATATTTCTAAAGCAATCCAGAAGTCCCCAAATCTCTTAAGGCTAAGAAACTGTGAATTACCCAAGAACAAATTTGCTAATGTCTAATTCTTATAATATGGTAATAAATAATAATAGGTAAAATGTTTCACAAGGAAGTGTAGGAGATGGTCCAGATATTAGAACAACTCTATTTCAAAAGAAATACTTCATCATTACTACCAGGTAGATTTGGTAATGGCTATGGAAGAGTGGTAGAGTTATTACCACTATCTTCCTTTCCAAATGGGAGTTTTTATTATGGTTATCCAGTTTCTATGTCTTCTTATATGCTGGGTGTATAGAAAGCAGACACTTTATATTTTAACTTGTAGATTGCAAGACCATAAGGCATTACATCTCACTTAAGTGAGTAAGACTGGATAATGTATAGCTACTCAGATTTAAGTTTGGCTTCATGTAGTAACATATTCAAGTATTATGGTTTAGACATGAGGTAGCCCCGAAAAGTTCATGTGCATGATGATGAAAGAATGTTCTGAGGTGAAATGATTAGATTATGAGAACCTTAAACTAATCAGTGGGTTAATCCACTGGTATTGATTAACTTGGGTTGTAACTAGGCAGGTAGGTTATAGCTGAAGGAAGTAGGTCACCAGGAATATGCCTTTAGGGCTTATATTTTGATAAGGGCTTATATTTTTTGCTCCCTGGTGAGCAGAGCTTTCCCTCTGCTTCATTTTTATCATGTTCTGAGCTGCTTTCCTCTACCATGCCCTGATGTTCTGCCTTACCTCTGACCTAGAATATGGAGCTAGCCATCTATGAAATGAGACCTTTGAAACCATGAGACCCAAATAAACTTTTCTCTTTTTATATTGTTCTTGCCAGGTCTTTTGGTCACACAACAACAACAAAAAAGATAGAAGTTTATTTACATTTCACATGAATGTCCAATTGTAGGAAGTCTAAGGGCTAGTAGTACAATAACACAATCTTCTTTAATCAGGGTATTTGCAACTATTCACCACTCTAAATGTGGCTTTCATTCTCTTATATTCTAAGAGCTATGGCCATGACATACAGCAACAGGATGGAAGAAGGCAAAAGAAGAGAGAAAAGGCATTACCAATTGTCTTTGGGGAAATTTCCCTGAATCTGCAAAACAATACTTTCACTGATGACATGATATGGTATACTGAACAAAGGGCTGCCATGATGTCTACATCATAAAACCTAGAACCCTGTGAATTTCACATTTTATGTTAGTTTTTGGGGGTCTTCAGAAGGCACCATAGATTAGTGACTGAAACACAAACATATATTTTCTTATATGCATGAAAATTAGAACCTTAAGATTCTGGCTAATAAAACTTTTGGTGAGGGTTCTCTTACTGGCTTGTAGATGGCAACCCAATTATTGTGTACACATAGGGCAGGATAGTGAGGATTCCCTAGTGTCTCTTTTCATAAGAATGCTAATGTCATCAGATCAGAACCCCATTGTTATGACTTTATTTAACTTTAATTACTTCTTTAGATAACTGATCTCCAAATATACCCACACTGGAAGTTAGAGCTTCAAAATATGAAATTTGTGGGAGTAAATATTCAAGCCCTAACACCTTGTGTGGCACAAAGAAATCTGAAAGTGTGATTAACAATTTACTAACTTTTTAAGTAAAATATATGCCATATAAATTAAAATCTCTCTCCAAACACCTGTGGTCCTTGAGATGAGTTGATTATTGGGATTGTCAGATCTAATAACAGAAATCCTCATAAGAAGGAGAAAGGTCATTTAGAAATAAGTAGGAAATGGGACAATAGAAATGAGAAGTGAAGTGATATGAGATAGGGATCACAAGACATAGAAGGCAGGCAGCTTCCAGAACCTAAATAGACAAGAAAACCTTTGGAAGGACAGCCTTCTCAACACTTTGATTCAATAGCAGAAAGAGTGAAGAACTCTGACAACATTATGACGGATAGGTGATATACTAGTTAGGCATTGTTTAACTTTTTATACAAAAGAGAAAAAAATCTGTTTTGTGTAAGTCAATATCATTCAAGGTAATAATTCCTAATTCTAATCAATGAATTCCCTTCTATTTGTATTTCTTATAGCCCTATTCATTTTTATTTTCAGTTGTCTCTAGATACATATCCATGACATGTATAATAGAGTTTTGTCTTTAAAATATAACATTGCTGCAATTATTTAAAGGTGTATGTGTTGTGAAGTATTTTAACTAAGAGATATAGAAGAAACTTGTTAAATGCATGATGACTATGTACACCTCATGAGCAAATGATACCAAACACAAGTCTTCTTAGTCAAAGAACAAGGATGCTTCTTTATGAAGACAACATATTGGACATTGCGTATTTTTGCACAGTAAAATTGTAGTCATGTATAAATACACCAGAGTTACATGAGTCATAGCAAATAAAAAATGTTGAAATACATTTAGGTCATTAGCATTAACTGACATATTTCTATACACTATCCCTAATTTAAGTGTCACTTTATAGATTTACATTTACAAAGATAAAATCTAGTGGAGTAGAGGTTTAGCAGAGGTTCTCAAATTTTTTGGTCACCAGATTCCTTTATAATCTCAAAAATTGTAAGGCCACAAAACATTATCTGTTTATCTGTTTTATTCTTTCAGTACGTACCACATTGGAAATTTAAAATATAAAATGTTTTAAATATTTGTTAATTTATTTAAAATAATAATAATAAACTCATTCCATATTCACATAAATTGCATCTTTATAAAACAACAATTTTACAAATACAATGGAAGAGTGGTATTATTCTACATTTTTCAGAATGTATTTAGTTTCTAGCTTAATAAACGACAGACATTTTCATATCTGTGTATATACTCAATCTCTTATATTACATGTCATGTAGCCTCTGGAAAAACTTCATGATATGCTGATGAGAGAATAAGAGTGGAAAAAGGAAAACAATGTCTTAGTTATTGTTACAATTAAGGTTACTTTAGCATCATGGATCCTCTAAAAGGATTTCAGAATCAATACGCATATGCTAATTCACAATGAAGGGGTTAGGGAACAATAGAGTTAGTTTGGATTAGGCAGAGGGGAGTGAAGGGAGGGAAAGTGTTATGGGGGTAGGAAGGATAGTATAAGGACATTATTATCCTATGTGCATATATGAATACATGACCGGCGTAATTACACATTATGTACAACTAGAATAATGAGAAGTTATACTACATTTATGTATGATGTGTTAAAATGCATTCTACTGTCATATATAACTTATTAGAACAAAAGAAAAAATATCTAGTCTAATGTTTCTTTGAGATAGAGACATTAGACAAAAATATACATTAGCTCCTCATTTCAGTACTCCTCACCATAGTCAAGATATGAAACCAACCTAAATGTCCATTTCCAGAAAACAAAAAAAATGTGGAATGATTACACAATGGAATGCTATTCATCCTTTAAGAAAGATGGAAATGCGATATGTAACAAGATAGATGAATGTCATGGATATTTCCTAATGAAATTAGACTATCACAGAAAGGTAAATATACTGCAAAATTTCAGTTGTATAAGATATATAAAATGGTTCAATTTATAAAATTAAAGAGGAAAATGATAGTCACTATTGGCTGGAGGGAGGGGGCAATGAGGAATTACTAAAAAATGTTCACAAAGTTTCATCCAAGCAAGATAAATAAGATCTAAAGATCTAAAGATCTGTTGTGTAATTTGTACCTATGATCAATAATAACATATTGTAAACTTAAAAATTTAAGAGGCTATCTCTCATGGTAGATACTCTAATTACAATTATATAAATCTCAGAAATAATCAAGTAAATTTGAAATAATTATGCATTTAATTAAATACATGTAGGAGGGGGCTGAATAGATGTAGTCTGTGTATGACTCTGCCAGACAAGAGTAAGGGCAGTAAAGAAGAAATTGTATTTAAAGGAGAGTAAGTGAGAGAGAACTCTGGAAACTAGCAAAGAAGTAACAGTAATGTGGAAAAAAAAATATATATATATATGGAGGGTCAGAAAAAGAAGCCAGAGAAACAAACAAAGCAATTTATAACTTCAACTTCTGGTTTCTAACCAGGACAGGGAAGCTGACATTGCAAGCAAAAGGAAAGTGGAGAAAACCCAACAACTCTAATCATTGCAGCAAACCAGCAGTCCTAACTGCAGAATTCCACAGGACTTGTAAGCTTTGAATAGTTTGTGGGACTAACTGTTCTAAAAATGTCATGCTATGTACTTCTCAGACTACAACAGATTATAACTGCATATCTACAACAAAAAGAAAATGGAAAGTATACAAGTTCATGGAAATTGGTTAACATGTTTCCCTAAATGACCAATGCATAATTGAAGAAATTAAATGGGAAACCAATATAATTCTAGAAATAAGTGAAAATGATAACACAACACACCAAAATCTGTGAGATATAGCAAAAGTAGTAATAATGAACTGTATAACAATAATGCATACATTAAAAAAAACTAAAATCCAAATAAACAATCTAACAATGTAGTTAAAAGAGTAGAAGAGGAAGAACAAATCAAACCCAAAATCAATGCAAGGAAATAAATAATAAAATCAGAGAAGAAATAAAATTGAAATTTAAAAAATATAAAAGCTGTGGAGTGGCTCAGTGGCAAAGCACTCCTGGGTTAAATCTCTCAGCACCAAAATAATAACAATAATGATAATAAAAATTATTCAAAGCAATTTGAATGGAAATAATTCTGACAAAAATATATTTTACAAGTCCAGATTTATTTTGAAACCCAAATCAGACAGATACAACATCAAAAACAAAAACAGTAAACAATAGACCCGCACATCCCTGATAAACATAGATGCAAAAATTCTAAACAAAAAAATGCAAACTGAATTCATCAGGATATCAATAATATTATACACCATGAACAAACAATATTCATCTCAAGGGAGCAAGCATGATTCAATATATGCATATCAATAAACATGGTATAACATATCAGCAAAATTAAGGACAAAAACCATACAATCTTTTCAAATGATGCAGAAAAAGCACTTGACCTCATTCAACTACCTTCAGGATAAAAATTCTCAAAAATGAGGGGTATAAAAATATACTTTAAAATGCTCAAAAATCCCAAAGCCAATATCATACTAAATGGAGAAAAGCTGAAAGTATATCCTTTAAGATTGGGAACAAGACAAGTACTTCCACCACTCTTATTGAATACAACCTGGAAATAGCAACAAGATAATTTAGACAAAAGAAAGAAGTAAAGGACATCTGAATTGGAAAGGAAGAATTTAAATTATCCATGTTTGTAGATGGCATAAAAACTGTAGAAAAACTGTAGAAAAACTGAAATACTTCATCTAAAATGTTAGAATTTATAAACAAATTCAATAAAATTGCAGGATACAAAATCAATACACATCAAATAGTAGCACTTTTATATTCCAATAATGAATTTGCTGTAAAATAAATTAAGAAAGTCATCCTATTCACAATAGTTAGATAAAAAAATATTTAGAGGTAAAATTAACTAAGGAAGTGAAAGATTTCCACAACAAAAATTATAAAATAATTATTAAAATTGCAGAAGGCACAAAAAATATAAAAATATATTCCATGTTCGTGGATCAGAAGAATCAATTTTGTTAAAATGACCATACTACCCAAAGTCTTTTATAGATTCATGCAAGACCCACCAAAACACGAATGACTTTCTTCACAGAAATAGAAAGGAAATCCAAAAATTCATATGAGAACACAAAAGATCAAGAATAGCCAAAACTATCTTGAAGGGGAAAATAAAATTAAGCAACGTTGGAAGTATCAGATATCTGACTTCAAAATATATTGCAAAGGTACAGTAACTAAAATAGTATGGTACTGGCATAAAAACAGACTCATAAACCAATGCAACAGAAAAAATAACTCAGAATTAATCCACACTCATACTGCCACTGATTTTTGGCAAAGGTGCCAAGAACATACAGTGAAGAAAACAGTCTCTTCAATAACGGTGCTTGCAAAATTGGATATGCATATGCAGAAGAATGCAACCACAATCCTTCTTAACATACACAAAAGTCAACTAAAAATGAATCAGGACCTAAATGTTAAACTGAAACTATCAATTACATTGAAGAAAACAGAAAAACACGATATTGGTGTAGGCAATGATTATTTCAGATAAAAGATACAGGAAACAGAAGTAAAATTGACAAGTGCGATTATCTTAAATGAAGAAGCTTCTGCATAGCAAATTAAATATTTACCAGAATTAAAAGAAAACCTACAGAACATGAGGAAATATTTGCAAATTATTCATCCAATAAGGGAGAGACAATGGACTATATAAAAAATTCAAAATGCTGGCCATACAAAAAAATCAATTTTTAAAAATTGGCTAAAGAACTAAATACTTCTCAAAATAAGACATACAAATGTCAATAAGTATATGATAAAATGCATAATCACATTAATCATCAGGAAAATGCACAATGAGACATCATCTCACCCCAGTTAGAATAAAAAAGATAAAAAATAATAAATGCTGGTGAGAATACACAAAAAAAGGAACTCAAACACAGTTGATAGCAATATAAACTTTTTACAGTCATGGAAAATCATGCAGAAATTTTCATTAAAATTTTGTTTACTAAATTGACAAGAAAACTTAAAACATGGATCAAGTATGATAATGACAAAAATATGTTGTAATATTTACACACTTAAGTGCCATAAGAAACTGATAATTTTATGGCCAAACTTTAGTAGTAAACAATCAAGGGACACTTAATTTTTCCAAAGCATAAAAAAAAAATGTTAAAAGAGTGACCATTGTCCTGATCCCAATTGCAAAAAGCAAGTACAAAAAGAAAACAATAAAATTTCATTTTATTGTTTATTGTTTATTGTTTCACAGAGGAAAACAATCTTTAAATGAGCACACCCAAAGGAGTGTTTTCCACTCAAACAAAACACAATTAATTAGGCTTGTTTGAACAATGCAAATACAGTTCAAAGTTAGAAAATATATTGATTTAGTTCATCATCTTAATATATTTAAGAAAAAATTAAATTCTTAATAGAACATAAAAAGGCATATAATATTCAAACACTGTGCTTTGTATTTAAACCAGAATCTCCATAATATACCTTTAAGAAACCAGTAAGATAGCTTTCTTACTGTGATGAAGAGTACCTATCAGAACGTTGCATCATATAAAATGCAGTAATAAGAGCATTAGCATAAATGTCACATAACAAAATACCTATGTAACATCAAAACTATTCTAGTAATTCTAACTAACTCAATAAACAACCAAAATATCAGAAAATATGATTTTGGACTGAGAGGTGGAAACAAGATGCAGATTAGTAGGAAGTGGCTTTTCTCACAGGTGTGACTCAGGACTCAAACATCAAGAAAACTACTTCTCTGTGAGGTGAGTATTCCCTGATAGTCAATATTGGATAAAGAGCCTTGAAGACTAGGAAATTTTGGGTACATCAGACAAGAATAAGGAACACAATTGGAGCTGAGCTCCTAGCAGGAACAGGCAAAATTAATATACAAGGTCAGAAAGGATGAAAAAGTGTTGGGAAAGTTTTGGCATAGGCAATCCCAGGATAGGAGGGGCAGCCTGCCCTGTGCTGACCTAGAGGCTATTAAGCTTATTAAACTGACCCTGGAAAGTCACCCAGGTCTGCCTGTGTGCACAGGGAGTTCAAGCTGGAGATATTTTGGTACCTTCTTATGACAGCAATGGGAACTTCGATCTGTGAGTTCAGGGCTGAGTCTAATACAGGAATGCAGTAGATGCTAACTGGGAGATCTAAACTGAGCTTAGCAAATCAAGACAATCTCTGGCATGAAGACCATTTTGCCTGAGTGCAATAGGATCAGAGAGGCCTGAGAAAGCCCACTCCTGAAACCAGCAGCAGGCAGGATCAGTGGCAGAGAGGACCGAACAGGTGGAGTGACTGAGCTCAGTGATTGGAAATAGTCCTTAGCAGGGCAAAAAGGTCATTATCCCCAAACAACAGAAGTGGCAAAGGACCAACTTTCCCTTCTGACAAGTGGTTTCCTGGGGACAGAAGTGGGGTACAGTCCTAGAAGTGCACTGGTTCATTAATGTCCGAAAATTCCCCATGAAATAAAACACCTTGGCAATACCAAACCTAAACCCACTCCTGGAGCTTCGCTTGCAGAAATTCATCTCATAGAACCCAGCAACAACTATAACCTGGAAGTGTAGCCAACAGTATCTTCCACAGTTCCTCACACCATCCTTCTGAAAGGGGAAGCAGGAAGAAGAAACATAAAGGCAGTTTGGCACAAACAGCATACATAAACTCTCATTGACTATTCTGTTATTTTGTTTTTGTATTTGTTTTGTTTGGTTTCTGAACATGTACTGATTGATACATGATGAACATTTATACATTTGTGCACATACATTTTTGTTTCTCCTTTTTCATATTTACAATTTCTTGATGGTAGTTATTTTTGGGGGCTGTATTTTTAAAGAGTTACAGGTTTTGATTAGTATATTTTGGATTGATTTTCTATTGTCTGCTTCACAACTCTGTTTCACTTTGTTTCCATTTCTCTCTTTTTTCTTGCTAGCAGCCAAACTCTATTGTTCTTTCACTCTTCCATTAATTCTTTTATTTCTATTTTTAATTCTACCCTCTCATAAACAAATCCTACATCCATCTGCATTTGCGGTGTTCATCTCTTGAGTCTACAAATCTTTTTCTAAGCCTCCAAATCTTCTTTCCTCTTAATGAATTCTACCTTTAACTAGATATTAATACATATTCATATCTGTTTGTCTCATTTCTAGCATTTTTGAAGGTAATTATTTTTAATGGATCAGTATTTTGGGGAATAATATGTTTGATTGGTACATATCAATTTGGTTCTTATACTCTTTTCTTTTTCCTTTTTAAATTTTTTTCTTACTTATCTGATTCCCTTGACTCTCTTTTCCTATGCTAACAGCCAATTTCTATTGATATCTATTTCATTCTTCTGATAACTTTTTCCATCTATTTTCTGTCCTCCTCCCTCATAATCAATACATCCTACATTACTTCTGCTCTATCATTGTTTACCACATGAAATTTTAAAGCCTTTTGTAAACTTACTGTTTTACTGTGAACAATAACTGATCATATAATTTCTGATTATTGTGACAATCAACATTGTAGATTTCATAGCAAGATCTATTTGGTTTAATGCTATACAGTTTTTACATTGGTTGTTATTATCTGTCATTCCCTAAACTATAAGGTATTGAAAACTTTCAGGGATACTATAAGTCCACAGGGAAGAAACTATTGCCTCAAAAGCAACATTTAGATGTATAAACACACAAACAACATGAAAAAGCAAGAGGAAAAAATCACCCCAAAGTAAAATACTTCAATAACCAAATCTATCAACAATACAGTGAAGGAAATGACAGAGGAGTTTAGAATGTTCATTGTTAAATTGAACTTTGAGATAAAGGATAATGTAAGGAAGAAAATACAGGAAACAACATATCATTTCAATAAAGAGATAGCAATTCTGAAAAAAACAAAAGATCAAGCAGAAATCCCCCAAATGAAGGAATCAATCAACCAAACTAAAAATTCATTGGAAAGCATCACAAGCAGATTGGACCAGTTGGAAGACAGAGGTTTCAGGCAAAGAAGACATAATATATAAAAATCGAGTTGACTATGGAGAAAAGATGTTAAGAAACCAAGAACAGAATTTCTAAGAAATATGGGATACATAAAAAGATGAAATTTAAGATTTATTGGGATAGATCAAGGCTCAGAGATAAAAATCAAAGAAATGCACAATATTTGCAATGAAATAATATCTGAACATTTGCCAAACCTAAAGAATGAAATGTAAAATCAAATACAGGGGACACACCAAACCCTAAATATATGAAATTGCACTACATCTACACCAAGGCATATTATTATGAAAATGCCTAACATACAGAATAAGGATAGAATTCTAAAGCCTGTCAGAGAAAAAAAATATCACCAGTCACATCTAGAGGGAAACCAATTTGGATCTCAGCTGATTTTTCAACCAAGAACCTTAAAGTTAGGAAGTCTTGGAATAATATATTCCAAGTTCTGGAAGAAAATAGATGCCCCCCAAAATAATATAGCTAGCAAAATTAAGCTTCACAATTGATGATAAAATAAAAGCCTTCTACAATAAACAAAAATTAAAAGATGCACAAATAGAAAACCTGCATTACAAAACATACACAATAAGATATTTCATGAAGAAGAAAGAAAAAATAAAGGTAAAAATCAGCAAAGGGCAGAAATACACTAGAAGAGTAGCCAAAGGAGATACTAATTTAAATTAAATACCAGAAATAAATCAAAATGATAGAGAATAAAAATCATTTCTCAAAAATAGCATTGAATGTAAATAGTCTAAACTCATCAATCAAATGACACAGACTAGATTAAAAAACAAGACCCAACAATATTCTATCTCCAAGAGACTAATAACATAGGTAAAGACTAATATGAAAGGATGGAAAAATATATTACTCAAATAAATCTTGTAAACAAGCCAGGGTTTCTATCTCATATCAGAAAAAGTGGACATCAAGTCAAAGTTAATCAGAAGGGACAAAGCACATTTAATACTGCTTAAGGGAACTGTACACTAACAAAAAATAACAATATTAAATATTTGTGCCCCAAACAATGGAGCATCTACATACAACAAACAAAACTTCACAATTTCAAGAATCAAATAGATCACAACACAATAATACTGGAGACTTTAATGCACCTCTCTCACAACTAGATAGATCCTACAAAAAAAACTAAACTAAACTAAATAAAGAAGCTATAGAAC
Organism: Geosciurus inauris; assembly: GCA_004024805.1. Classification (NCBI taxonomy): domain Eukaryota; kingdom Metazoa; phylum Chordata; class Mammalia; order Rodentia; family Sciuridae; genus Geosciurus; species Geosciurus inauris. The sequence continues at coordinate 33,157 of PVHX01016397.1, forward strand.
TAAATAACACAATAAAAAATTTAGACTTAACAAGCATAAATAGAATATTTCATTCTTCAATGACTAAATACACTTTTCTCAGAATATGGATCCTTTTTGAAAACAGACCATATCTTAGACCACAAAGCAACTCTCAGAAAATTCAAAAAGATAGAGACAATACTTTGCATTTTAGCAGATCATAATATAATGAAATTAGAAATCATCTGTAATAAAATAAAAACCAGAAGCTACTGTAATACTTTTAAATACTATGCTATTGAATGATCAATGTTTAGAAGAAGAAATCAAGGATGAAATGAGAAAATACTTAAGGCAAATGAGAACAGCAACACAACATATCAAAATCTCTAGGAAGGTGATTCTAATAGGAAAGTTCATTTCATTGAGCATATTCACTAAAAGAATAAAAAGTCAACAAATAAGTAACCTAACTTTACATATCAAAGCCCTAGTAAAAGAATAAATCAATACCAAAAGCAGAAGAAAGGAAATAATTAAAATCAGAACCAAAATTAATGAAACTGAAACAAAATAATTAAAATAGTTGATGAAACAAAAAATTGGTTCTTTAAAAAAAATCATAAAATTTATAAACCCTTGGCCAAACTAACAAAGGTAAGAGGAAAATTCAAATTACTAAACTTCATGACAAAGAAGGAAATATCACCACAGACACTACTGAAATACAGATGATAATCTGCAACTATTTTTAAAATTTATCTCCAATAATATAGAACATCATGAAGACATTGACAAATTTCTAGAGATATATAACCCATCCAAATTTAATCAGGAGGATATAGAAAATTTAAATAGATTAATTTTAAGTAATGAAATAGAAAACACCATCCAAAGCCTAAGGACCACACAGATTCTCAGCCTACCACTATAAGACCTTCAAAGGAAAATTAACATTAATACTCCTCAAATTATCCATGAAATAGAAAAGGAGGGAGCCCTTCCAAACTCATTCTATGAAGCTAGTACACCATGACACCAAAACCAGACAGAGACACATCAAAGAAAGAAAACTTCAGGACAATATCCTTGTTGAACACACATGCAAAAATTCTTAATAAAATACTGGAAAATCACATACAAAAACATATCAAAAAGATAGTGCACCATGATCAAGTGGGATTCATCCCAGGGTTGCAAGGTTGTTTCACCTATGGAAACCAATAAACATAATTTATCACATTAATAGACTTAAAGACAAGAATCACATAATCAATAAATGCAATAAAAGCACTTGACAAAATACAGCATCCATTCACATTCAAAACACTAGAAAAACTAGGGATAGTAGAAACATATCTCAATATTATAAGAGCTATATATGCTAAACTCAAGGCCAATATCATTCTAAATGGAAAAATATTTAAAGCACTCTCTCTAAAAACTGGCACAAGACATGAATGTCCTCTTTTACTACTCCTATTGAACACATTCCTTGAAAACCTAGCCAAAGAAATTAGACAAAAGAAAGAAATTAAAAGGATACATATAGGAAAAGAAAAGCTCAAACTATCCCCGTTTGCCAATGGCATGATTCTATATTTAGACAACCCAAAAACCTCTGCCAGAAAGCTTCTAGAACTCAAATAAATTCAGCAAAATATCAGGATATAAAATTAACACCTATAAATCAATTGTGTTCCTATACGCCAATGACAAATCAGCTGGAAGAGATATCAGGAAAGCTATCCCATTCAAAATAGTGCCAAAAATTAAAATAAAATCCTTAGGAATCAATTTAACAAAAGAGGTGAAAGACCTATACAATGAAAAATACAGAACACTAAAGAAAGAAATTGAGAAAAACATTATAAGATGGAAAGAACTTCCATGTTCTTGGACAGGCAGCATATTGTCAAAATGGTCATATTATCAAAAGCACTATACAGATTTCATGCAATTCCTGTTAAAATTTGAATGACATTCTTCATATAAATAGAAAAAGCAGCTCTGATATTAATTTGGAAACATAAAAAGGCTAGAATAGCCAAAGCAATTCTTAGCAAGAGAATGAAGCAGGAGGCATCACAATACCAGACCTTAAATTATACTACAGATCTAAAGTAACAAAAACAGTATGCTATTGGCACAAAAAAAGACATGAAGGCAAATGGAACAGAATAGAAGACACAATGACATACCCGCATAAATATAGTTGTCTTATACTAGACAAAGGCACCAAAAACATATATTGAAGAAAAGATAAGCTCTTCAATAAATGGTGCTGGGAAAACTAGATATCCATATGTTGTAGAATAAAATTGAACCCCTATCTCTCAACCTGCACAAAACTCAACTCAAAGTAAATCAAGGATCTAGGCATTAGACCAGAGACTCTGTGCCTAATAGAAGAAAAAGTAGGCTCAGATCTACATCAAGTTGGCTAAGGAACTGTCTTCTTCAATGAGACTCCTAAAGCATAAGAAGTAAAATCACAAATCAATAAATGTGATAGTATCAAACTAAAAAAATTCTTCAGAGCAAAGGAAACAATCAAGAACATGAACAGAGAGCCTAGAGAATGAGAGAAAATCTTTACAACCTTCACTTCGGATAGAGCGCTAATCTCTAGGATACACAAGGAACTCAAAAAGCTTAACAACAACATAAAATAACCCAATAAATAAATGGGCAAAGGAACTGAATAGGCACTTCATCAAAGAAGAAATAAAAATTGTCAAAAAATACTTTAAAAAATGTTCAACATCTCTAGCGATTAGAGTAATGCATATTAAAACTACACTGAGATTCCATCTTACTCAAGTCTGAATGGTAAATATCAAGAATACAAGTAATAATAAATGTGGGCAAGGATGTGGGGGAAAAGTTCCACACATTCATTGCTGGTGTTACTACAAATTAGTGCAACCACTCTGGAAAGCAATATGGGGATTCCTTAGAGAACTTGGAATGGAACCACCATTTGATCCCACCCCTTGGCAGATAACCAAAGGACTTAAAATCAGTATACTACAGTGATAGAGCCACATCAGTGTTTATAGTACATCCATTCACAACAGCTAATCTATGGAATCAGCCCAGGTGCCCTTCAACAGAAGAATAAAGAAAATATGGTACATATACACAATGGAATACTATTTATCCATAAAGAAGAATAAAATTATGGCATTTACTGGTAAAAGGATGATTCTGGAATCTACAATGCTAAGTGAAATAAGCCAATCCTAAAAATTCAAAGGGCAAATGTTCTCTGTGATATGTGGATGCTAACACATAGTAAGGGTGGAAGAGGGAAGAATAGATTAGACAAACGGAAATGAAGGGAAGGGAGGGAGGATGGAAATAGGCAAGAAAGTAGAATGAATCACACATAATTTTCCTATGTTCATATATGAATACACAACCAGTTAAACTCCACATCATAAACAACCACAAGAATGGGATTCTAATTAGTATCAGTTATATTCCATGCATGCCAAATATGCCAAAATATACTCTACTGTCCTGTATATCTAAAAAGAACACATTTTTTAAAAAAGAAAGTATGATTTTGGAAAAGAGAAAAATATTCATTTTCTAATGCATACTTTGAAAACATAACATAATCAACTGAAAATAACTTTTATGCATAAATTACCAATTAGAAAAAATGTACACTTTTTCATTAAAATCTTCTCTGAAATTATAATTCAAAATATTTTTAATTCTCAACAAAAACCAAAACCATTTACAGTAATATTATATATACAGAAACTGTGTCAATACTATTAGACATCATAGTGAAATCCAAAGAATAAATCAGTGAATGGAAATACATATGTATTGTTATCCTTATTTAGATGACTTAATTTGTCATAACTCTTCTAAAGTTTTTTAAACATAATACTACTAAAATTCAAATATTTATTATACTAATTGACTTTAAATTTTATTTGAAGATATAGAGTACAAGAGCAGCCAATAATAAACTGACTAGCCTTATCAAAAATTAACATCATAAAACTAGAATATTAAAATGATGCTGTTTTCACTAAATGTAACAATATCTTAAGTTATAAAAGTATTATTTAAAATACATGAAAAATAATTATCAAATGATGTTGGCAAAACTTACAGTATACAAAAATATTACAAAAATATACAGTTTTATTCCTACCACAATCCAAAGTTAGTATAACTTTCAAATATAATGAGGTTTTAAAAGTAAAAAATTAAAACAGAAAAGGGTTAGAAGAAATGATTTTATCTTTTACTAATTCTAGAGTTGGGAAGGACTTTTAAAATCATTATATAAGATATAGGAACCAAAATACTCATTGACTTGATCATATTAAAATTTTCTGACTAGCAAAGGACACCTCTGATGAAGGCAAATTTAGCTGAAATGATAGCAACCCCACATCAACATAACAAAGTTTATAAATAAAAAAAGAAAGTAAACAAAGGAAAGTCAAAAAGGTAGAAATAAACGTGAACAATATAAAAAAATTTACCTTCACTAGTGTTAAGTATGCCATAAATTTAATCTTCATGCTCCTGGTAAAAATCATTTGGTTTGTTAATTTAGGCATTTCCAAAGGAAGTATATCCTCAAATATATTTAAGCTTTAGAAATACTTACTTAGTGTTAAAATTATTTAATAAGTTGAACTGTGAAATAAGAGGGAAAAGAAAATGATCTGAGATAATATTTTAAATCAACAATTAATGGTTGGGTCATAGTAGAAGTTAACATTATAGTAATAGGAAATGGTTTATTAGTAAAAGAGTGTATAACAAATTTAGTTTATTTCTTAGTCATGGATAAGGGGAATAAAATGAGAAATATCTGGAAATGTGCAATAAGTATGTGGTTTCAGTGGTATAGAATGAAGACCATCAAAATGCCAAAAAATCTGTCTTTAAATAAGAAAGAGTGAGTTTAAGGTCTCAAGTCTGGAAATGAGTTTAATAAGAATAAAATGCATATATGTGGGCCATTGTTTGGTTGACATAAAATTAGCCATCCCCTTCTAGTTAGTTGCACAAAAAAAGAGAAAACATTGAATACTGATGGGAACTAAGTTGAAGAGGACCAGGGAGGTTTCTAGCTTCTCCATTCATGAATTCAGGCAAGAATATTCCTATAGTTCATGAACACAGTGACTTTACATACAGAACAAGTGATTACTTTCAAGTTGTGTGTTCATCAAATGATCTAGGACTACACTGCCAGTGTTTCCTAACATGTTCCAGAAGGCCAAGTGATGCAGATATGTGAGTGTTCTGTGTGAATCATAGCTGAAAATCAGTTATAAAATATCAACAATATTTTCAACAAGGAAAAACAGACCCAACTTATTAAAGAATATTAAGAAGAAAATAATTGAGATTTACATTTGTATTTACATTTGCCTTATAACTCTTAGGAGATGATATATTTATGCATTTTTTATATTAAGGCTTACAGGCATTTACTCACTTTTAGACAGAGTTTTTTTTAAGTAAGATGTTCAAAGAAGCCAATAATCTTAACTTTTGGCATAATTTATAAGGATCTTCCTTATAACGAATAATTTAAAATTTATAACTTCCCTTATTTCTGTCTCAAGTTTGTTACTTAATCTCCCATCACTCATTCCCATGCGCAAAGTGTTTATTGAGCAGTGTTTATTAAGTGGAGTCATTGATTTCTTCAGAAAAGAAATGGATGCCAAGACAAAACTAAATACGCAAAGGATTCCATGGGAAGTAATAGTTGTTAAAGAAAACATGAAGCAGGCAGGATTAAGCTGGGAAAGCCAATCTTTCCAAGACAGAAGTATAGAGCAAGTCCAACTGTTTGAATGTCCCAGGCCCACACTGAGCAAAAATGACCAGATCTTTATAAAGTTCCCTTAATTATTGTCTGAATTCTACCTAGAGAATAATATGACTTTGCCTTGAAAGCAGAGGTGAACTTTAAGAAAAGTAACAGTTAGAGCTAACAACTAGTCACACTCCTTGTATCTGAGCAGCAACAAATGATATTTAATATTTTCCTTGTGTGCCTTGATCCTAGTCTTACAAAGGAAGAAAATTCCAGTCTTCTCCCTTTAGTCCATAAAATTGTAGAGTAAAGGATATATGTCTTGTTTTCTTTTTATTTCAAGTGACTAGTAAGGACTTGATGCCTATAATGCATATAATAAATAACAGCAAATCTTTGTTGAATTGTTAAATTTAGCCAGCAATGTGCTAGCAGGGTCATTAAACTAAAGGTTGCTATATAAACTGTTAATATTGCTTCTTTGGATCCTCAAAAGAAAAAAAAAAAACCTGAAGTAAACTTTAAATATTTTTAGTCTTTAGTAGCCCTAATATCTGTCCTTATAGGTTCTTTTGATAAACATAATATTTTTCTACCTGACAGGAAAAGCCTCTACCTCAGAAGAGACTTTATATTCCTTAAATTAGACTGTAAGTGACTAACAAAACTGGTTTTGAATCTGTATAACCTTTTCAATTCCACACTATAAAATCAGTCACTGTCCAAGGGAGGCTTACTTAGCTGAACCCCACCCCCTACTTAGTTCCAACATAAAATGTGCATAATTCCAACGTTTAAGACCTTATAGTTTATACAGTGCTAGAGACATTGTAAGTAAAAACAATATCACTTGAAATTATTTCTGGTGAGGCCTAAAAATGACTAAGTCAATAAAAAAGGGCAGTTTTTAGAGAAGTTATAAGAATATGATTGTATATCTTATTTCTTAGCATTATATAAGCTAGGGCAACATAACAGCACCACATTAATTTTATAAAGAGTCTCTTTCCAGCAGGGCATAGTGGCACACATCTGTAATCCCAGCAGCTTGGGAGGCTGAGACAGGAGGATCATGAGTTCAATGGCAGCCTCAGCAATGACGAGGCACTGAGTAGCTCAGTGAGACCCTATCTCTTAATAAAATACATAAGTCTGGAGATGTGGCTCAGGGGTTGAGTACCCCTGAGTTCAATTCCCAGAACCACCACCACCCCAAAACCACCGAGTCATTTTCCAGTATAAGAAAATGCTTCACAAAACAATAAAATAAACTCATCATAAAATAGCCATGTTTTTTATTAATCATATATTAGAATGAAGTGATCAATTCCATATTTCCTAAATTTAATGTGAGATCAAACTTTTCAATATTTTCTTAATCATTTCCTATTAAAAATAACAAGATAAAGAAGAAGGCATTCTGTAGATTCAATGTTTCTTGGTTTACAATATTCTGGAACTAATTATTCTTTGTTTCTTCTCTCCATATTTGCCTGAATTTAAAGTATATATAAAAACAATAAAATATGATTAGTTCTTGGATGTATAAAGCTAGGTAATCTCAGTTCTGAACTCTACAATGTAGAATTCCGAGAAATGTGAATCCTTCTCTTTCCTCTCTTACATAGGACATACAACAAAAAGTCTAGGTCTTCTAATAGCAAAAAGAGAACTATGTCTCCCTGCAGATGATATAAAATGGAAAGTAAATATAAAAAAGATCTTCAAATTTATGTCATTAAAGAAACTATACACTCAAGAAAAAAAGGGTAATACTCCATACCTACTAAATGGCTAAACTCCAAAACACTGAAAACACCAAAAAGTGGTAAGGATATGCATCAATGAGAACTATTATTCATTGTTAGTGAGAACACAAAATGTAACAATCATTTTAGAAGACTGGTAGTTTTTTGCAAAACTAAATATACTCATACCATACAACTTAGCAATCACATCACGGTCCTTGGTATTTATCCAAATGTACTAAAAATTTACACCTGCACAAAAACATATAAATGGATATTTATGGCAATTTTATTCACAGTTGCCACAACTTGGAAGCAAAGATATCCTTCAGTAGGTGAATGGATAAACTTCTAGATAATAGAATATTATTTACTGCTTTTTAAAAAAATAAGCTATCAAGTCATAAAAAGGCAAAGAGGAAACTTAGATGCATAATGCCAAGTGAAAAGTGCCAAAGTAGGCTTTGTACTGTATGCTTCCAACCATGTGATATTCAGGAAAAGCCAAACTGTGGAGACTAAAAAATCAGTGGTTCTCAAGGGCAAAGTGGAGAAGGAAGAACAAAAAGTATTTTTAAGACAGAGAAAAACTTTGGTATGATATTGTAATAATAAATACATGCAGCTATGCAGTTAAACATTATCAAAACATAAATGAACAATACCAAGAGGGAAACCAATGCAAATTTGAGACTCTGGTTTTTGATTTTCTGCTATAGTTTCATTAATTGTAACAAATGTAACATTGTGGACTCACATCTATACTGGGGAAAACTATGAGTTTAGCAGGAAAAAGAGTATATGAACACTTTCTATATTTCCTTCTGAATTTTGTTGTGAAGTTAAAATTGCTTTAAAAATTAGAGTTTATTGCAGACTAACTCTGTTGTGATGCACGGAGGACGACAGACCTACTGTGCTATGCCTGCCCCCCACCCCATTTACCAGTGCATGGCTGTCCTGATATGCTTCCATCCAGAGAAAACAGCCAGGACTGAAAGGACCATCACTAAGGTCCCTGCAGGAACGGTTGCACCAAAAGTGACACTCCAGGGTCACTATAAGTTTATAGGGTAGAAACTGTAATTCCTCAAATCAGCACTGCTAGAGAGGAAGACACAAGAACAATATGAAAAAACAAGGAAAGAAAATGCCTCAAACAACCCAAGATGCTACAATAATAGAATCCATTAACAGCACAGTAGATGAAATGTCAGAGAAGGAGTTTAGAATATACATAATTAAAATGTTCTATGAAGCACAGAATAATATAAGAGCACAATTACAAGCAAAAATTGATCAATCCAACAAAGAGAAAGCAAGTACAGGCAGCAAAAGATTACTTCAAGAAAGAGATAGAGACTCTGAAAAAAACCCAACAGGAATCCTTGAAATCAAGGAGACAATAAACCAAATAAAAAATTCAATAGAAAGCATCACCAACAGAATAGATCACTTGGAAGACAGAACTTAAGGCAATGAAGACAAAATATATAATCCTAAAAAGGTGATTCATTTATGTTTCTGTGCCCTTATTAAAATATAAAAACTTTATAAAAAGTTTATAAAGTAAATTGAAATATATAAATCTTTAGAATATGTTGAATAATAATAGAGTTAGTTCATAGAAACGTTTATATTTGAGAACATTATTGTATTTAATAGAAATGACATTAAACATGGAATGTATATAATTCCATCAGTATTATCTATGGGAAAAATAACCTTTGGAAGCAAAGCAATAATCAATAAAACATTTTAGAATGAAACAAAATTAGCAATTCAACAACAATCTTACTTTAGTATTGCTGAATGTCACATTACATTATGTCATACTGTACCTATGCGGTGCCATGTGAGTACAAGATATCAGTCAGAAGTGATTGCAGGTAGAGACCCCTCCCAGACAAAGTATATTAGATTACTATATGGATCATTTGACATTTGTTGGTAAGTAAGAAGAACCAAGCACCTTCTCCAGAAGACAAGAAAGACAAAGGGTGTGGAATTTCAATCTTCATGCCTAAACGAGTGGGTATTGCTTTAGTTCTAAGAAAAATATTAAACCATGATTTTAGGAAGTGAACTGTCAAAGAAGAGAGAAATCTACAACAATTGTTCTTTATTTTGTTTCCATGAAGTTGAAGCAGTAAAGTTGTCTGGCCATCACTTTCTTATCTCACAGATAATTTCTTTTTAACAATGTCTGGAGATTAAACCATCAGAAGCCTCTGATTTGGGGGGAAGCAGAGAAAAAGAGGGAAGTTATGCTACCTCTTACACCAATATTATGGCAAAATACTCTTCACCTCCCTTCCCACTGAGTCTCTTTTCAGTGTGATTTTCTCTCATGCTGTATCTCCTAAAAGTCATGTTTGAAATATAGAAAACAAATGAAAGAACACCATTCATGTCAACAGAGTGTAAGTAATGGAGAAACTATCTCATAGTCAAGCTTATGTTACTATAATTTTACAAAATACCAATAAGGAATTGCTGTGTTTGCACTTCTCCCTATAAATACGTTTTCCTCAGTAACCTCAGAGGAAAAAGCTTGACTTTGCCAAAGCAGATTTTAAATAGATATGTGCCCCAGAAAAACCCATAATAGTAATATCCAGATTTACCTAAAATTTATCATAATAGTATCCATGCTTCCTTAAAACTTGATCTAAACTAACCATCAAAATCTTATATTTAAG
>PVHX01016398.1:0-41650 GCA_004024805.1 Geosciurus inauris
TGATAAATGAATTCAGCAAAGTTGCAGGATATAAAATAAATATCCATAAATCAAATGCATTTCTATACATCAGCAATGAGTCCTATGAAAAAGAATTCAGAAAAACCACTCCATTCGCAATAGCCTCCAAAAAAATAAAATACCTGGGAATCAATCTAACAAGAGAGGTGAAAGACCTCTACAACGAAAATTACAAGACCCTAAAGAAAGAAATTGAAGAAGATCTTAGAAGATGGAAAGACCTCCCATGTTCCTGGATAGGAAGAATCAATATAATTAAAATGGCCATAGTACCCAAAGCGTTATACAGATTCAATGCAATCCCAATTAAAATTCCAAAATACCAGCAACAGTAAGTGCTGGCGAGGATGCGGTGAAAAAGGTACACTCAAACATTGCTGGTGGGACTGCAAATTGGTGCAACCAATCTGGAAAGCAGTTTGGAGATTTCTTAAAAAACTTGGAATGGAACCACCATTTGATCCAGCTATCCCACTCCTCGGCCTATACCCCAAAGATTTTTAAAAAGCACATTACAATAAAGCAGTCACCTCAATGTTTATAGCAGCACAATTTACAATTGCAAAACTATGGAAGAAACCCAGATGCCCTTCAATAGATGAATGGATAAAGAAACTGTGGTACATATATACAATGGAATATTATTCAGCAACAAAAGAAAATAAAATTATGGCATTTACAGGCAAATGGATGGAACTGGAGAACATTATGCTTAGTGAAGTAAGCCAAACCCAAAAAACCAAATGCAGAATGTTCTCTCTGATTAGTGGTTGAGGATACATAAGGGGGATGGGAATGGGAAACATAGCAGAAATGCAGGAGCTCTGGATGCGGCAGGGGGGAGGTGGGAGGAAAGAAAGGGTAATGGGTATAGTAATGATTGTTGATTGAGAGGGTCATTACTGCCCCTGGTGCAGGTATGAAGACACAAATAATGTGACTCTATCTGATTTGAAAGCAGAGAAATGGAAAAACTGAGCTCTGTATGTGTACTATGACTTGAAACGCATTTAAATAAAATAATTAAATTTAAAAAAAAAACAATATAAGGCTACCAAAAGAAATTGGTGCTTATGGCAGTGATGTAAGAGGAAAATATTTTTGTGCACTGAAAGTGGGATGAAGAAATGGCAGTCTTTCTAAGAGGCAGTCTGGAAACACGCACCAGGAGTTAAAATGTGAGCACTGTTTCAACCAGCAACTCGGCTTCTAGGGATTTATCCCAACGAGTGTTTAGAGATGGGGGCAAAGCCAACTGTATGAGGATGTTCCCTGCAGCATTGTTTAGAAAACCGAAAAAACTCTTGGCTGAGGAGTATGGTACAGCTCCTATGGTTTCCATACATATCAGAATGATTACAGCCATTAAAACTTACAGAACATTGCTGGCAGAAAAACAGGACATATGATCCCATATTTGCTTTTTTTTCCCAAAAAAATATAAAATCTAATTATTTTTATTAAATCCTTAATCAACTCTTTCAATGATTTATTAGTAGGACCCTTTAGCTTTATTTATTTTACAGTAGAACACATTTTGACATATTATACACAAATGGAGCACAACTTCTCATTCATCTGGCTGTACATGGTGCAGAATCATTCCAGTAGTACAATCATACATGTATATAGGGTAATAATGTCTGTCTCATTCTACTGACCTTCCCATCCCACAACACCACCCCTTCCCTCACTCCCCTCTGCACAACCCAAAGTTCCTTCATTCTTCCCTATCCCCCTCACCCCCATTATGGATCAGCATCCGCTTATCAGAAAAAACATTTGACTTTTGGTTTTTTGGGATCGGCTTATTTCACTTAGCATGATATTCTCTAGCTCCATCTGTTTACCTGCAAATGCCGTCATTTCATTCTCTTTAAGGCTGAGTAATATTCCATTGTGTATATGTACCACATTTTCTTTATCCATTCATCTGCTGAAGGGTATCTAGGTTGGTTCCATAGTTTAGCTATTGTGAATTGAGCTGCTATAAACATTGATGTGGCTGCATCACTGTAGTATGCTGATTTTAAGTCCTTTGGGCATAAACTGATGAGTGGGATAGCTGGGTCAAATGGTGGTTCCATTCCAAGTTTTCTGAGGTATCTCCATACTGCTTTCCATAGTGGTTGTACCAACTTCAGTCCTACCAGCAATGTATGAGTGTACCTTTTCCCCCCACATCCTTGCCAACACTTATTATTGCTTGTATTCTTGATAACTGCCATTCTGAATGGAGTGAGATGAAATCTTAGTTTTGATTTGCATTTCTCTGCTAGAGATGATGACATTTTTTCATGTTTGTTGATCGATTGTATTTCTTCTGTGAAGTGTCTGTTTAGCTCCTTAGCCCATTTATTGATTGGGTTATTTGTTTTTTTGGTGTTTTTTGAGTTATTTATATATTCTGGAGATTAGTCCTCTGAGGTGCATGTGGTAAAGATTTTTTCCCATTCTGTAGGCTCGCTTGTCACGTTATTGATTGTTTCCTTTGCTGAGAAGAAGCTTTTTAGTTTGAATCCATCCCATTTATTGATTCTTGATTTTACTTCTTGTGCTCTAGGAATCTTGTTCAGGAAGTTGGGGCCTGAGCAACATGATGAAGATTTGGGTCTACTTTTAATTCTATTAGGTGCAGGGTCTCTGTTTTAGTGTCTAAGTCTTTGATCCACTTTGAGTTAATTTTTGTGCAGGTTGAGAGAGGTTTAATTTCATTTTGCTACATATGGATTTCTAGTTTTCCCAGAATCATTTGTTGAAAAGGCTGTCTTTTCTCCAGTGTATGTTTATGGTGCCTTTGTCTAGTATGAGATAACCACATTTATGTAGGTTTGTCTCTGTGTCTTCTATTTTGTACCATTGGTCTACACATCTGTTTTGGTACCAATACCATGCTGTTTTTGTTACTACTGCTCTGTAGTAATTTAAGTTCTAGCATTGTGATGCCTCCTGCTTCACTCTTCTTGCTAAGGACTGCCTTGGATATTCTGGGTCTCTTATTTTTACAAATGCTTTTTCTAGTTCTATGGAGAATGTCATTGGGATTTTAATAGAAGTGCATTAAATCTGTATAGCAGTTTTGGTAGTATGGCCATTTTGACTATATTAATTCTGCCTACCCAAGAGCTGGGAGATTTTTCCATCTTCTAAAATCTTCAATTTCTGTCTTCAGTGTCCTGTAGTTTTCATTGTTCTTCCATCTCTTTTGTTAGATCGAGTCCCAAGTATTTTATTTTATTTGAGGCTACTGTGAATGGGGGTGGTGGTGGTTTTCCTAATTTCTTTTGCAGTGGATTCATTACTTATGTATAGAAATACATTTGATTTATGGGTATTGATTTTATATCTTGCTACTTTGCTGAATTCATTTATTCTAGAAGTTTTCTGGTGGAATTTCTTGGATCTTCTAAATATAGAATCATGTTATCAGCAAATAGTGATAGTTTGAGTTCTTCTTTTCCTATGCATATCCCTTTTCTTTCATCTGATTGCTCTAGCTAGAGTTTCAAAGACTGTGTTGAATAGAAGTGGTGAAAGACAACATCCCTATCTTGTTCCAGTTTTTAGGGGGAATGATCCCATATTATCTATGTTCTCTGATAATTGACTAGTAGGATGTACACCAGAATGTCATTAACCTATTAATTCCCAAGTTTTCAATTGAATTTTCAATGTGAATATTTCAATGAAATTGACACAGGTGCATTAAAATAGGTCAGAAATCATAATCTAAAGACTGTGGGTGTATATGTATAAATTTATTATAATCATGTTAACATATTCCTATATGCCATTATATACATATGCATGTATTATACTCCTGTTATATTCTTATAACTATATAATTATATATTGTATACTAAAATTTTTATAGGTGTTCCCCATCTAGGCCATGGGACACATTTTGGTTACTCTAGAGGTACATGTTTTTTGTTGTTTCCTACAGCACTTGGAATAGGGCCTGGTACATAATTGGTGCCCAATATGTTTTTAACAAATCTAGTATTTTCTGCAATGAGCAAGCTTGACTTCGTTAGGAATTTTACTCAATAAACTATCTTTTATGAAAGACTTTAATTTCCTGCAATCTCCCAGTCCATTCCGCCCCACCCGGTTCCCTAGGGTTGTAACACTGGTCCTTTGGGTCTATAGGTAACGCCCATGTATGCACGCGGTGCTCAGCTTGCACGCTAATGCATCGGATTTTCACAATACCTGTGAGGCAAGTACTAGAGTATGGTGCCCCTTTTGCAGATGAGGAAACTGGGCACAGAGTATTAACTGGCCAAGGTTGCACTGCGAGTATGTGGCACAGCTGGACGTTGAGTCTGTCTCATGTGGCCCTAGTCTGTGCTACTGAGTACTGCTTCATAGCAGAGGCTGTGCAAGAACCTCAGCAGGTTAGCGCTCGTCTTGACTTCCTACCTCATTCCTCCACCACACTTACCCAAGCCTGAGGCCTGCCAAGTTATGTGGATATTCTCCAACCAGGGGTCCATGTGGGAAGCGCACACACAGGTTTCCATTAGTCTCTAAAATCTGGCACTGGTATCATGGTTCTTCCTGTTGTCCTTGCACTTGGAGCACAGCAGCCGCAGTGGCTCCTGGACTGGGAGGCTGATTGGCGAGGTAACTGTTCAGACTCCCTTCCCAACACCACTGCCCCATCCCCATCCTCCTATGGTGGACTAGCCCAAATTCAAGACCAGAGTCTCCTTAACCTTCTTATTCAACAGAGATTTGAATGTCTCTAAAGACAATGTAAGCAAGAGCCATGAGGGTCTGTTCCCTTCTGAAACATGGAGCACATCAACTTTTTAGGGGAAAACAGGTTCCAGGAGGTTCAAAGGCAGTATTGACAACCAGCCATGGTCTACAGAGAACTTGTCCCAGGTGGTCACTGAAGCCTTCTGCAGTTTCGTTATCCCCGTGATGGGATGGGAAACACAGGTCATCACAGAAAGAGGCGGAATTAGAGTAAGAGACTGCAGACTGCAGGATTGCACTAATGCTCATTTTAATTAAACTTTATTCCAGAGAAAAATGACAAATCCAAGAATGACCAGAAGGAGAAACTCAACACGTGGGTCAATAACATGTACGTGTTCTTCGTGAACACACTCTTCCAAGCACACAAACACGAGGAGCTGCTCAAGGAGAAAGTAAAGGAAAATCGGTTGCAGGATGCAGCCGTGGCTCAGCAGAGGAAAATGGAGAGTGAAGAGCTGGAAGCAAGGTATGGCGGGGCCTCTGGCCCTCCTCTGCAGCACCAACTTGGCCTCCTTTCCCATCCTCGGTAGGAGCACATGGAGCACATGCTGCATTGCCAAGCACACCACACCCCAAGGGTGTCTTGAGTATAAAAAATATTTGGCCTCCGCTCCTGCTGGCATCCAGAGGCTCTGTGACTTCCAGGATCGGAGCATCTTTTGTTATAATATGGAGAATTTAGCATCTGGTTCCTGATGCCAGGGCTTCTCAGATCCTGGAATCTCTGGAGGGAATTTTTTTTTAGCTTTATTTTATTCGTCTAATTTTTTTTATATGGTGCTGAGGATCGAACCCAGTGCCTCACACGTGTCAAGTGCTCTACCACTGAGCCACAACCCCAGCCCCTGGAGGGACGTTTTTATACATTAATGAGATGACTACAACTGGGGCTCTGGATAACTTCACTTGGGGGTGGTTGCCGAAGGAATCAGCTGTGTGGAGAACTTTGAGCTTCACCCCTTGTCTCTGGGCAGGTGCGGAGGCTGGAGACTGTTCAGTTACTAAAGGATAATCAGTCAGTCTTGCCTACATAAGGGAACCTCCATAGAAACACCAAACCATGGGTGAAATTTAGAGTTTCTAGAGCTGAACGTATTCATGTGATAGGAAGGTGGCATACCCCCAACTCTGCAGAGACAAGTTCCTGTGCTCAGGGGACTCTGCTGACTTTACTGTACATACTTCTTCTGGCTGTTTGGCTGTTCATTTTTATTTTTTCTTTTGCAGCCTTGGGGATTGAACCCAGGCATGCTATCCCACCGAACTACACCCCAGCCCTTTTCTATTTTTTGAGACAAGGTCTCACTAAGTGACCCAGGTAGGCCTATAACTTGTGATGCTCTCATATTAGCCTCTGCTGTAGTTGGAATTACAATCGAGCACCACTGTGCTCTGCTGTTTTTTTTTTTTTTTGTACTGGAGATTGAACTCAGGGGCACTTGACCACTGAGCCACATCCCCAGCCCTATTTTGTTTTATGTAGAGACTGGGTCTCACTGAGTTGCTTAGTGCCTTGCCGTTGCTGAGGCTGGCTTTGAACTCACGATTCTCCTATCTCAGCCTCCCGAAGTGCTGGGATTACAGGCAGGTGCCACCGTGCCTGGCTGCTGTTCATTTTTAGTCTTTATATCCTTTAAAGTAAACCAGTACATGTAAGCAAAATTTTTTCTGGAGCTATGTGAGCTATTCTAGCAAATTATAGAACCTGAAGAGGGGGTTGTGGGCACTTCTGATTCATAGCTAGTTGGTCAGAAGTACAGACTTGTGACTGGCATCTGAGGTGGGGATGGCCTCGTGGGACTGAGCTCCGCCTTCACTTATGGGGTCTGTGCTAACATGTCAGAACTTAACCAAAGTGGAGTACACCAGCTGCTGTTTGACAGTTGGTGGGGTGGGGAGAAAACCCACTTGGTGTCAGAAGTGTCAAGGGGCTGTGCTCGCCTGGCCCTAGGGGCTTGTGGCTCACTGCAGGCTGCTTGTTCCCCTGGGTGTCTCAGTGGAACTGACATCTGTGTAAGAAAGAGGTAATGGGAAGTCGTGATACAAACCCCAGCCCTCCAGTTGCCCTATGCATGACTGCAAGCCTCCCTTCGTCTGTAAGGCGAGGTAATGGTAATGCCTCACAAGACTGCTGTGACCAGGAAGTGAGCCAAACGTCAAATCTAGAAAACAGGGATGAGATACTGCTCTCACCTTCAGCGTCACCACTGAGGCTCAGCTCCACATGGTCATTTGTCCAGTGCAGAAGCCTGCCATTGGTAACGTGTGCCTCCACTCACTGGAGAGAGCACTGCTCTGTGTTCAAGGGCAGCAACATGTGAGGACTTTCACAAGGCCACTCAGAGAAAAAAGGTTCACACATCCAGTCAGATCTATAGGCATTCCATTTGGGCTGCCTAGATATGGCTTTACTTACTGACTCAGGCAAGATGATGGCAGTTAAGTTTTATTCACAGGTACTGTTGAAATATAGGTATGGACGGGCTGGGGATATAGCTATTGGTAGAGTGAGGCCCTGGGTCCAATCCCCAGCACCACACACACACAAAAAGAAATATAGGTATGGACAATTTTACTTGATACACAGAATAAAAACTGGCTTTTAAATTTCAAAGAAAAAGCCAGGCACAATGGCACACACCTGTAATCCTAGTGGCTCTAGAGGCTGAGACAGGAGGATCACAAGTTCAAAGCTAGCCTCAGCAACTTAAGCCCTAAGCACCTTTAGCAAGATCCTGTCTCAAAGTAAAACATAAAAAAGGGCTGGGGATGTTGCTCAGTGGTTAAGTGCCCCTGGATTCAACCCCCAATGCCAAAATAAATAAATAAATAAATTTCAAAGAAAAAAAGATATCTTCTTGTGTTTGCTTTTTTAGGCTGAATACCCTGAGGGAGGAAGAGGCCAAGAAACAAGACACTGAGTCGGACATCACTGTGATCAAGGAACCAGGGGATGCCCCATCCTCAGTCCTCACGCCAAGCCCTCCCAAAGAGGACACAGCTATGTCCCAGGCCAGCAAGTCTGTCCCAAGCAAGAAGAAGAAGAAGTGAAGGGACATACTGTTGAGGGTAGACTTTAAGGACAGTTGAACACAGAGCAGCTTAGGACTGAGGAACTGTGACAAGTGTCCTACACAATAAAGTTTTTTGCAGTTTACCTCTGCTCTTGGTGTTCTGGAACACTCCTACTTTGGCCCACTGCACCCAGCTTTGTGCAGCTAGATCACTGAAAGGCTTGCATTTTGAAAACTGAGTTGAATGAATGAATATACACACACACATATTAATGAATGTATGTTTAAAACACATATCTGAAAAATCAAAGTAACGCCATGATGATGAAATTAGAATCTGATAAAATGAATCAGAAGACAGTGGGGAACGGAGGAAATTATTCAAACATTTCTTCAGACACTCTTGCTCTCCAGACTGGGTGCATTCTCTGTCCCCATAACCACCTAGGGTTCTTCAGATGCCACTTCCTGTGGCCTCTCCCACCCCTTTTCTGCGAATACCTATAGCACTCCATCATATTTGAAAACCCCCACACAGCAGCAATTCTAGGCAGCAGTGAGAGGGGAGCAGGCCTTCAAGAGATGGGTTGTTGAAAACTTTATAGCTAATAATTTGTGTTAAAATTTAAGTGTCACCAATAATCTAAAGCTACCCAAATTAGCGGAAGGAATACAGGAAACCATCAGTTCAACAGAAAGCTGAGGAAGGGAAAAGATGGGAAATAGGAAACAGAG
Organism: Geosciurus inauris; assembly: GCA_004024805.1. Taxonomy (NCBI): domain Eukaryota; kingdom Metazoa; phylum Chordata; class Mammalia; order Rodentia; family Sciuridae; genus Geosciurus; species Geosciurus inauris. The sequence goes on from PVHX01016398.1 coordinate 8,541, forward strand.
GAACAACATAGTGCGCTGATGCCCAACAGCCGAAGGAAACAGACTCACTCCTGCTCTCCCCAAACAAGCCCAGAGATGATTTAATGGCACTAAAAAATAAAAATTCACCTCAACATCACTTTATGAGGGAAATATCTTAGAGCCACACAAAGAATGAAAATAAAGACACACAAAAAGGGGGTTGGGATTGTGGCTCAGTGGTAGAGCGCTTGCCTCGCACGACTGAGTCACTGGGTTCGATCCTCGGCACCACATTAAAATAAATAAATAAAGATATTGCATCCATCTACAAACACACATGCACACACACAAGAAGACATGCCAGGGCGGGAGCAGTGGCACAAGCCTGTAATCCCAGCACTTAGGGAGGCTGAGACAGGAGGATCGCGAGTTCAAAGCCAGCCTCAGCAACGGCGAGGCACTAAGCAATTCAGTGAGACCCTGTCTCTACATAGAACACAAAACAGGGCTGGGGATGTGGCTCAGTGGTCGAGTGCCCTTGAGTTCAATCCCCAGTACCAAAAAAAAAAAAAAAAAAGACATGCCAGGCCAGTCTAATCCAGCTGATTGCACTTAGTGCTTACAGCAAACATCTACACCACACTGAAATTAAGGTGATGGTAAAAGGAGCAATAACCCAAAGCAGCATTATGTACACACACCTACACATCAGCCTCGTGAAGCTGGGGGAGTTCTGGGGAGAACTGCCGTCTTGACAACGGAATCAGGAAAACATGGATTAGCAAAGGTTCAGATGATGTGGGCAACTAAACTAAAAACCTGAATTAAGAGCTAGGAGGAACCAGAATGCAACAGAGAACAAACACCTCGACACACCACTTTTCAGGCTGAGAAGCACAGCAATTCCAAAGGATGTATACGCACCTGATCTACAGCAAAGCGATTGTGAAGCATGCACAGAAGCCCACCATGAACACAAAAACCACAATCTGAAGTAACACATGGGCAAAGAGGAAATCACAATAAACTACACGTGAATTATTCAGGACCAAGTGACAATGAAAGTATTATGAATCAACAAAGCCACTTCCTCTTCACAAACTCATATAGATTAAGCGGCAGGAAGTTTGGGGAGCCAACCTTATAGGGTTAGTGAAATACCATGCTTTTTGGACCACTTAGTTGGATAGTTTTCACCTAGACCCTGGCCTGACCACGCAGTAAAAATAAGCTTAACTAAGACTCTGCTGGATTTCATCTCAACCAAGAAGGCTAGGTGCAGAGTTGCGGCTCTTTGGGATGGCTCCTCGGGAGTTCCAGATGACATTGAGGAGTGCTTTCTGTTTAGACCACATTGGGCACTTTCATTAAGCTGTTTGTATTAAATGAGGTCTAAAAATCACAATAGTACTCAGGATAAAAGCCAAGTCTAGCCAGGTGTGGTGATGCATGCTGTATTCTCAAGGCTCAGGAGACTGAGGCAAGAGGACGTAGTTCAAGACCAGCCGGAGCAACTTAGACCTATCTCAAAAAATAAAAAGGGCTCGGGGTGTGACTCAGTGGTAGAGCACCCCTGTATTCAATCTTCAGTACTCAAAAAATAAAAAATAAAAATAAAATGGGAAGTCTAGTAATTATTTGGGGCAAACACCTCCTTATTCAGGTCTCACAGCTAGGGAAAGGATTCCAGCTGTCAAAACATCAAATGAGCTTTTAAATCCCCAGGGCACATATCAGGGACTACTGGTTAGTGCAGTTTACAAACTAGCAACAGAATAGTGCCTCAGCGCAACACCAGAATTTTAAAAACTTTAACAATTTATTAGTCTTATTTTCCAGTAAAATATTCACATGTCAAAAGAATGGAATGATAGAGATATAGCCAACTACCTTTAAGTAATTCTGCATAAATATTTAAAAACCTCAGGGGATCATCAGACCAAGTAGAAATTTGATTCTTCAAAGCAAGTATTGCTTTACTATTGTCATTAATCCAGTCAATAATATGACCAATAACTTGCAATGGTAAATAAAATGTTTGCTGAGTTTTTTAAAAGATGCTTTCCGTGAGCCATTATCAGTCAATCCAAGAAGAAGATGTTATTGAACTGCGTGGCACAAAGTTTCTTTACCTCTTCTGCAAAAAGAACAGAAATAGCACATAAGGAATAGAGGTTCTTATTTAAAACATTGTATGCTATGTGTTAACACCTTAAATTCTTCCGGAATAAAGTTGGGAATAAATAAATATCTGCATTAATTTTGACTTTAAATTCCAGAAGCCTACACAAGAGAAAGGGGAACAGACCCCACACCTAACAAACCCACGAGACCTCAATACTTCCCAACATACTGAAACACTGCTTCCTTGGGCCTGAGAAAGCTTAAACCCAGGACAAACAGTACCTGAGACTTGCACAGGTTGGGAGTTACAAGTACAACATGCAAGATATAGTCCATTTCAGAATCTGATGCAACAACACAAAAACTTTTGAATTGCAGATCAAGGGCTCCACAGAGTATCATGATCTTTTGTCTACTAAATACCCATTTTAAGTCAGGTACATCCTGATGTTTTTAATGCATAATGAATACAGGTATTAGTACAGAGGAAAAATTTCACAGGCCCTAGAAGATGTATTTTTAAAAACCTTGCATCTAACTTTCCTTACAGTTTGTACTGGGGTGTGTTTCCCCCTGACCAGCACTGCTGCTTGCTCCAGCTCCAGGTCTAAAGCAGAGCAGTAAAGAGGCTAATGCAGGGGACACTGCCCTTTCCCCAGGACAGCAGCTGTCAGGACCCCACAGAGCAGCTGTTGAATCAACCACACGGCACAGAGGACCAGACCAACTACTTTGGCTGCAAGGTAGAGAATTCTCATCCTGCCTATAGACGGTGACAGCGGGGACCACCACATGAATCCAGCAGCTCTGTATATAAAACATGCATTTTCATCACAGGCTATTAAAAGAGGCATTTTTATACACAATATGTAAAGCCATGGGTTATTTTAGCACTGTAGAAAATAATTTTCTTTTAGCCACTATTAAGCTTCCTGTGTCATAGGACACAGAAACATAAAATGGAGAAATCAGCCTAAACTGTCATCATTTGCTCTATAAACCACATTTCTTAATACACTGAATATTCAAATATCAGTAACATTAAATTACGGTCAAATGCCAAATCCAATTTACCATTGACTTCGATCAGGTTTGCATTTTTTTGATTCAAAATAACATACAGCTCCCGCTGATCAGATTTTTTCCCAACAACCCAATAATCACTCATGGCTTTCACGATGATTTCTTCATCTTCATCTGCTCTGTAAGGCAAGAGTTTCAGAATGTAGTATTTTATTATACACTTAGCTAGACTGTGGGGGGGGAGGGGGGAAGCATTTCAAAACAAGAAATGGGTCCTCAATAGTCAATTAGGAAGTTCAGGGAGGCTCACGTGAATGGATTGGGTTCATGGACCTGTTCAGAATGGGCACCTTTACAAAGGTGGTCAGGCCCGGCCCCTATGAAGGGGCTTTGGGCCACTTAGTTTTGAAGATGACTCCCTTAGTAGCCTTAACAAGGGGATACCTATTTGAGAAGTTGTTAGGATTACCTAGTGAAATCACTGTTGATGTCACCTAGAATCTTCATCAAATCCGGATGAACAGACGTAAGCGACACACTGGGTGTTTTCCTCATGTGAATTGTACTTTTCTCTGCTAAATTCATATGGTTGAAGTAGATAAACTTAAACTGTGGTTCTTTTTCAGACCTGTAAAAACATGTCATTAAGAGGGTAACATTCTGAACATTATCGAACTACACAGCTACACTTTAAAAACCATATGGCTAAAGCCTGGTATTTTCAAAGGTTGGGTCTTTAATTCAAGAATCTTGGTTAACATGTAACAGACTCCTCATTCGGTAATCACTTATATGATATCCAGCATGATGGAATTTTCCAGAGATCTGAAGCTTATTGATTAACTGAATGATTTTGAAGTACAGGGGACTGAACTGAGGGCCTCACACATTCTAGGCAAGGTTTTCTACCAGAGTTGTATCCCCAGCCATTTTCTAAAATTTTTATTTTCAGACAGCATCTTGCTAAATTGCTAAGGCTGGCCTTGAATTTGTGATCCTTCTAAGTCTCTTAAATAACTGGGATTACAGGTGTGTGCCACCATGTCTAAAATTTACTTTTATTTATTTATTTTTTTGGACTGAAGGTTGAACACAGAGGTGCTTTACCCTGGAGCTTTTTATTTTCAGGCAGTCTCTCACTAAATTTCTGTGAGTCTTACTAAATTGCTGAGGCTGGACTTTTGATCTTCCTCCCTCTTTGTCTCAGGTCATTGAAATTACAGGTGTGCACCACTATGTCCACCTCAAGTTTCTTTTTTAAACATTGAAAGTACTTTAATAATTATCTGATGATTTTCTAAATGAAATCATAGTGTTGTATAAATGGTAATCACTTGGTTATCTGCTTTTTAATAAATGTAAATGAAATCCGCATAGGCCAAACTGTGGCCCTGAAGCCAAATCTGTCCATTTTTCTAAACAATATTTTTGGAACACTACATGCTCATACACTTACGTGTTGTCTATGCTACTTTCAAGCCGAAATAATAGTTGAGTAGTTGCAACATATATAGCCCACATCTAAAATACTTACTATTTAGCCCTTTACAGAAAGAGTTTGCCAAATCCTGACTCAGGAGAGTAACATCTCATTTATCCCATAGTGCTGGGGAATGAAGGAGGCGCTCCATGTGAATTAACCAGCCACACAACTGAAGCTTAATATTGTAACAAAGTTCTTCATTATCCTCAATGGAAATCATGCTTAAAATGTATTAGCTTTCCTGCTGAAGTAAAATTTTAATTGGGAAACATATTTTTCCTTCTTTGCACGATTACTTCTCATTTGTCCTTGTGTCTTTCTCAGGGAACCATGGGGACAGCTGGGCTACAGAGCTCACAAGGTGCCTCCCCACCCCTCCCCTCTCACTGTGCCCTTCTGAACACACTGGGTTCTGGGGAGAGCCTGAGCACAGCCTGCCACTGGGGGCTCAGAAGCTTTCTCCGCTTACTTCAGGGTTAGCAGCCAGTTCTGGAGGGCTGAGGGTGCCGGAAATCCGACCTCCGTACAAGTGGGTTACTACTGTAATACTTTACATCTAGGCAAAGAAAGAATGTGGATGATTTAGTTTCCAGGAAAATGAAAATAAATTTCTTACAAAACCAGAATTTGTTTTCAGTAGATCCCTAAAACTAAGAAAATTAAATAACATGAAAAACTGAGGAAAGATGAAAAATTTAAGACTTTTGGAAAGAATTTCAATTTAGCTGTCTGAATGTACACGTAACTTAAGTCGAACTTAAAGTTCTGGCTGTTTTGTCTGAACTCCAAACACTATCTTTCCTCTTTTGTCCATTTATAATGGACTAAACCTCTATCTTTTATACTCCCAGCTTGGAATTTACATTAAAAATGTTATTTAACTAGTTAAAACAAGGTTAAATAAATGTGACTCTTTCTACTCCATCCTCCACAAAATAAAAAACAGACACAGAAAAATGGCTACTTGCAATGTACTAAAGAAGAAATAAAAGAAAAAGAAACTTGCGCACATTCAAAATAGCCAGAGTCATTTTCAGGGTACCTTTTAGTGATCAAATTTAAGACCTTATAGTGTGTCAGTTTTGAATTAGCAGCAACCATGTTTACCTGGTATCTTTTCCAAAGAGCTAAGACATTCCTTTTAAACACCAAAGCATTTTTTTTCCAAACACAAAATCACATGTTTCATGCCTTCTTAAAAAAAGAACATACTAAACATAGTTAACAATATCTGCATAGGAAACTCTAAACACAAAAAAACAGTACAGAATTCTTCATGAAGACTTTTGAGGTTCAGTATACAAAGTAACCACAGCACAATATCTTCAAAACACATGGGGGTGGGGGTCCATTCTAAGTGGTTATAGCTCAGTTTGTGTGTCCACTAATTTTAAAGAAAGATTTCCTATTTTCTGATGTACCCATCATTTTTAGCCATGAGAAAAAAATACCTCTTGGTCAGTGTTATCTTCATTCATATTTTCTTCTATATAAGCTGAAAACCCAAATATAATCCTGTGTCTGTATGTCCTGTACCCACAGATTCAATCAACTGTGAATCAAAAATTCTGGAGGAAAATTGCACCTATACCAAACACGTATGGACATTTTGTTGTCATTACTGCCCACACAATGAAGTATGACTACTTACACAGTACCTACACTGTATTGTTTTTTAAGTAACCCAGAGATGATTTAAAGCACATGAAAGCTGAGCGCGGTGGCGCACGTCTGTAATCCCAGACTTTGGGAGGCTGAGATAGGAGAATCGCGAGTTCAAAGCCAGCCTCAGCAATGGTGAGGCGCTAAGCAACTCAGTGAGACCCTGTCTCTACATAAGACACAAAATAGGGCTGGGGATGTGGCTCAGTGGTTGGGTGCCCCTAAGTTCAATCCCTGGCACCTAAATAAATACATAAAATAAAGCACATGGGAAGATGTGCATGGGTTATATGCAACACTATGCCTTTTAAGGGTCTTGAACATCCAGAGATTTTGGTATCCATGAGGGTCCTGGAACCAATCGCCGTTAGATACTGAAGGAGGACTGTAGCTATGATTGGTACGTGTCATGACAAGACATGAGGAGACCGTCCATGAACAAACAGCAACAATTTTACTGAGATGCCAGATTCAAATGTTTAAGTACCAGGTGTATGAAAACATTCTTAGACTTCAAAAGCGTGCCCAGAAAGGGTGCTCTGACACAATGGAGGAAATCAGCATGTCTCCACTGAGCACAACAGCTGTCTGAGAGCACAAACATAATCACTGTTTCAAGTTGTTATGGGTTGTGTTCCAAATGGCCAAGATTACCAAATATGTAATTTCTATTTGAATATGGCTCTAAGAGTTCCTCACTTATCTAACTGAAGGCCAAGAGGAAATGCTGAATTGAGAAATTGGGGTACCATGAAAAGGAAAACTGGACTTAACTTAAGAATTAATAAAGTTCTTTCCCCTGGCCTCTCTAAAGTAATGAGGAAGTGAAGGAGAGCCAAGAATCCTGGAAATGTGCATGCTGTCTCTTTCTGAAAGAGGTCATCTCCCTCTTCCCTAATACTGCACCAAGGCTCTAGCCAGGCCAGCCTTCCCTTCTCTCTGTCCTTCTGTCAGTGTCCAAACCTATATCTGATCATTACCGACTCCTATTGTTAACGGCCGTACTTTTCACTTCTTTATGAATTTGAGCCTACTCAACTTCAAAGAAGAACTATACTAGAACTGATCACTGGGGCTAGGGCTGCGGCTCCACAGTGTGGTGCTTGTCTGGCACGCTCCAGGCCCTGTGCCCCATCTCCAGCAACCTCCCCTTCACAAATGAATCACAGCAAAGAGTTCCTTTTCTGAAAACTTTATACTTCCTCCTCCTCATCCTCTTCAGATTTAGTACTAGAATTGACTAAATGAATAGGGATATGTGAAAGAACAGGAACTAGAGTCTCAGAGTTAAAAAACTACCGATTTGGGGAAAAAAATTTAAGTTACAACTCTGTCTCAACTCCTTAAAAACTCTTGGTGAACTCAAGATTTAAATACACAAAATAAAACCATAACAATACCGGAGGCAAAAATAGGATCGCATTTTTATAATATTGGGGTGGAAAGCTCAGAGTATAACATTAAAGACGGAATACCAAAGAACACAATTTAAAAAACTGACAACATATAAACCCCATTGCATTGTATACTGTGCAAAATAGCAAAATCAAAGTTAAAGAGGGCAATTTGCAGAAGACACAGAAATGTCAATGAACCACGAAGGGATGCTTCAGTGTTACTGAAGCCACATTTTGGTAGGTGACAACTTCAGTGTCACCTACCAAAATGTCAGAAGAAAAGTATACAAAGAATAGGTGCTGGTGGCACTGCTAGGGAGTGTACAGAATGGCACCACCCTGTGGGAAGTGATCTGGCAACAGGCACCCATCCTTTAACTGCATATTTCTTTGGCCCTAAACTCTAAAGATATCCTCAGAGAAAAATGTGATGTGCCAGATTCTTCTTTTTATAGTGCTTAGAAGATCCAAACCCACACTGCTAAGCCCACTAACTGGGAGGATAAGTAAACAACAGTGCATCTAACACCATGATGTCATTAGAAACAAGACACATCTATATTTACTAATTTAAAATGATGTTCATGTAATTTTTTAAAAAGAGTTCTAGATTTATGACATGATATATATTTAAAAAGTTACACATAAAAACATGGTGTGTACGAATCACTATGTTTACATATGGGTTTGAGTACAGAAAGTCAGAAGCAAAAATAGGTAGTATTTCCAGCTTTTAATATATATATATATATATATATATATTTTTTTTTTTTTGGTACTGGAGATTGAACTCAGGGGCACTCGACCACTGAGCCACATCCCCAGCCCTATTTTGTGTTTTATGTAGAGACAGGGTCTCACTGAGTTGCTTAGTGCCTCGCCATTGCTGAGGCTGGCTTTGAACTTGCAATTCTCCTGTCTCAGCCTCCCTAAGTGCTGGGATTACAGGCGTGCGCCACTGCGCCCAGCTTATATTTCTTCATAAATAACTCTCTAAAAATAAACACAAAAAAAGCACTGGGTTTGATCCCCAGCAACAGAAAAAAAAAGGGGGGGGGTGTCAGAATTCTAAGTCAAGTAGAGAAAAGCAAGCTGGAATAACCAACCAAATAACCTTGCTTCATGCCATTCTTTAAAGGGTGAGCCTCATCTGGGCAAGGAGCAAACAGCCGCAAGCGCACGACTCAGGTCCACACCACAAACGATGCCCAACAACAGCTCTAGTCGTTTCCAGCAAGGGTTGAGGCTGAGAGAACAGGTGGGTCCAGAGATCCTGGACCTGGCCTCTGGGACCAGGATGGCTCCCTGCTCCAGCATCTTGCCTCCTGAATCCTACAATACCCTGGAGAGGTGGCAAGGTCTTCCTTTCTCCCTGAGAGTCATCCCTGACCATGCCAACCTAATTTCTCTGGGATCTGGGTTTTGGAGAAAAGGGAAGACCCAGGACAGGAATATAAGATCGTTTGGTCAGAAGAATTTCTAGGAAGGAAAGCACATTATCTTTCATACCTCAAAGCTTTTATCTTTAGCCAGCTGATACTTGCTGTTTAGCAAATAATAGTTCCTTATATATAAAATCTCGGATGCATCAGGAACTATCACAAGGGCAGCTGACAAAGACAAGAACAACATTTCTAGAATTCTGATTCTTGTCTATGCACCTAAATTGTACCATGTTTACTATATCATCCAGTTTTCCAGGTACCCTATCTTTTGGGGAGCTAGTGATACTGTGCAGTAGTTCTCTAACAGTCAAAGAACCTGTCCTTGGGCTGGGACTGTAGCTCAGTGGTACAGCGCTTGCCTCCCACGAGTGAGGCACTGGGTTTGATCTTCAGCACCTCATAAGTAAATAAAATAAAGGTATTAAAAACAAAAACAGGGGCTGGGGTTATGGCGCAGTGGTAGCGTGCTCGCCTAGCATGTGGGAGGCACTGGGTTCGATCCTCAGCACCACATAAAAATAAAATAAAGATATTCTGTCCACCTATAACTAAAAAATAAATATTTTTAAAAAACAAAACAAAACAAAAACCTGTCCTCTAGGATACAGGAATATGTGATACAATGTGTAGGAAAACATTAACTGCAGAATCTAACAGGGAATAGATGAGTATTCACAATGATTTTTCATAATAAAATACCAGAGAAAAAACTGCTTTCTGAGGTAGAATAACATTCAAGGCTCACTCTCCTGTGCAATTTCAAGGAGAGGTGACCATATTTGCAAAAGAGAAGGTACTCAACAGCAAATTCTACCCCTGGATAGCTGTTGATGAATCACTTGGAATTCATGACACCTACAGAAAGCAAGGGCAGAGCAGTTACCAAGACCAGTAATCTTGGAGGGCTCTGGGGATGATGCTAGAAACACTTTATCCATCTGCTACTTCTTAACTTGCAAAATCCAAAACAGATTTAACTCATTCATGCCTCCTTCAAGAAAGAAAACCTAGTAGTTTCATGGGCAAAAAATTACACCAGCACGCAGCACTGTCATGGGGGGAGCTCTTCAGGCGCTTTCACCTCTTGACTGTATCTTTTGCTGTCCATTCTTGGTTCTCCAAAACCAAGTAAACTGTCACAAGCCAAATACACTTGTACAAAAGCTAAAAGTACTTTCACCCTGAGTTTTTTTGAGCTCCCTAGAGGCTGATGCTTATCACTACCAAAGACACTAATATATGAAGACTGAGAACACTGGTAAATAAACTCACAGCACTTTAGCAACTGCTCCAAGAGATGAAAAGGGCTTGTGTCTGTCAAAGTGCTTTCCATTTACTCATGTTACCTTTACCATAGTTCTAATTTATATTGAAAAGAGAGAAGCAGAAAGAGTTCAATGACTTTTCAGTGTTGTACAAAACAAGAGGGGTTAAACCCCAAGTCTCCTTATGTGTCAGACTCAGGACCAGAGCCTCAATGGCTTTGCACCATGGCCACCTTCACTATGCATCTCCACAGGAGAGGCAAAGGTGCTTTCACTCTATGCAAAGCCAAGCCATACTTCCTGATGCTGCAAGGTGATGCAACAATCTGGGCTGGGTAAGGGGGATGGCTCATGTAATACTCTAAAGGCCAAGGTTGCTGACAGACAGCTCACCTAAGCTCATCCATTCATGCCACCACTGAGGAGAGCTGAAGGAACATATTAATAGAAGACTAAGTCCTAACCATCATCATGGGGCAAAGACCTTAAGCACAGTTCCCTGGGAAACTTTCAGACAGGCCTGAATAGCTTATTACTCAATTTGGAGTGAATACGGGAACGTTAACACCTGAGTCAATATTCTTAAGTTAAAAACCACTCTACTTTTCCATGATTAATTAAGTGCTTGTAAGTAAACACAAAGCAAAGTACAAACCCAGATATTCTTTTGTTGATGTTAAACTGCTCACAAATGTCAGATGCCAGCACTGTAAGTTGGGGTCCAACAATGCTGTCCAGTCTTCGGCAAAAATCCAACGTCAGCTGTATGGACGCTAGTGAGTAATTTAAAAAATAACATTCAGCTTTAAAATACTTTGTGTTAAACAGGTCAATATTCATTTTACCTCCAATACTTAACAGTATTCAAATAAAACTTTACTAATCAATTACATAAAAATAAAACATTTAGAAAATAAAACAAGTAGATGATCAGATACTCCTCCCCTCCCAAACACAAGAGAAAGAGTTAAAATTAGTTAGATTTAAGATAAAAAAGATTCAAAGACAGTCTTACTGTAAAAAATGGCTTACATACACCCTGAGGGATGGCAATCAGCTGCTGCCAGGTGGACCTGATACAGGACAGCACTCTGTAATGGGCTGCTTGATGCTTTACAAATCACTACCTCATTTAACCCCTCAAGTCCCTCTGGATCGGGCATCACCGCTACCCCCAACACACAGATGGGAGGTGCAGAGGTACACCCAGGTCTACTGTTGCCAAGTGGGAAGAGTAAGCAGGGCCCCTAAAGTAGCAGAGTTCCCAGATAGGGAACCACTTAATATGGCCTCTCTGTTGCTTTGTACCGCACACTATTTATCACTTAACAACAGAACATAGCAAATTACAAAAAGCTTATCTGGTCAGGCTGAAACCAGACACAGGTGTGCACCTACCATCGATCATAAAGCACACAGCTGCACTCATGGCCTGGGAGAAAACAAATCAGAGATTATAAAACAGCACAAAAGGAAGCTAAGTGTAATAACAAAATGCAGTGACCTTGTTTAAGTCTTGATTTGAACAAACCAACTGTAAAAGATTCTTTTTCGTTGACTGCAGCAATCTGGACACAGACTGAACAGTGGATATTAAGGAAGGACTGACTTTGTCAGGTGTGACAATGGTCTGGTGGCTATGCTACAGGAGACTTCCTCATCAGTCGGGGATACAAAGGGAGCTATTTACAAGGGAAGGGGTCTGGTGATGTATATGCTCTAGCAAACACCACAAATGCAACACAAACGTGACAGATGAAAGATTAGCTTTTTATTGATTAAGCTCTGTGATGGGTACCTGGGATTTCATTATTCTAGTCTATGTGTATTTGACAATTTCCATTAAAAAAACTTTAAAAAGACTACAAATTGATGTCATCTTATCTTACTTTATTCTAGCAAATAATTGTAGTTATGACATTGGCAAGTGATAGCAACCTACAGCAACCAAGATCATAAATAAACCAATTGTTTAAAATTAAAATTTATTATAGCAATGTAGTGTTAAAAAAGATCCAGGGCTGGGATTGTGGCTCAGTGGTAGAGCGCTTGCCTCGCTGCGTGAGGCACTGGGTTTGATCCTCAGCACCACATAAAAATAAATAAATAAAAAAGATATTGTGTCCATCTACAACTAAAAAAAACTTAAAAAAAAAAAGATCCAGCATGAATAATGACAGTCTTTAAAGCTGTAAACTAATATTACAAAAAAAAATCTCAAATCAATAACCTAATCATCTACCTTAAAACCTTGGAAAATGGAGCAAACTGAACCTGAAGCAAACATGAGGGAGAAAATAATGATGAGAGCAGAAATAGATCACACAGGGAGGAGAACGGAGAGCAAGAGACTATAAATGAAACCACAAGTTGGTTTTCTGGAAAGATAACAAAACTGAAATCTCTTACTAGATTGTAGATGGGGGCAGAAGAGAGAAAAAGAGGGGGAGGGGAAGGGGGGGAGGGAGAGACTCAAATGACCACAATCAGGAATAAAGGGAAACATCACTACAGACTACAGGAAAACAAAGCAGCAAAGGTAACATATCACACTAGAAAAAAACTATACACCAACAGATGGAATAACTCAATGAAACGGACCAATTCCTCAAAAGCCACAGACTACCAAAACTGCCTCCAGGAGAAATAGAAAATTAGACCTGTAACAAGTAAAGAGGCTAGTATTTTAACATTTCTCACAAAGGCAAGTCCTGGTACAGTTGGCTGTACTGTGAATCTATCAAACATTTAAAGAATTAACACCAATCCTTCATGAAATCTTCCCAAAAACAGGAGAGGAAGGAACATTTCCTCACTCATTCTATGAAGACAGCATCACCCTAATAGCAAAACCAGACACAGTTATCACAAGAAAAGAAAACTACAGGCCATATTCCTTATGACCACAGCGCCTGCAGTATTATCCTGACGTCTGCAGAGCTGGAGATCAGGTCAGCCATACAGTGCCAGCTGTGTCTATGTGGCCAATCTCTGATGAAAATTCAAGACATGGAGGTGCAGGTGAGCTCCCTGGAGGGCATCACTCCACACACACTTCACACATCAGTGCCACAGAAGTAGGTACTGACTCTGCTTCCTACAGGACTCCACTGGGAGAGGACAACTGGTGCTCGCGCCCAGTGACTTCCAGACCCTGCAACACGCTCTTCCCTGGGCTGACTTCACATGTTCTCTTACATCCTAACAGACCCTGACTTTTCTGAGTCCTCTAGGCCTTAGGAACTGCCAAACCTAAAGGCGGTCTTAGGGACCCCTGAGGACTACTAGGGTCTGAAAGGAGGATGATCCTGGGGACTCCTGAACTTTGCAATGAGACATAGCTGAATTGACTAGTGGCCATTTTAAATGGATGAATTTTATGGTACATGAATTATATCTCAAAAAAGCTGTTTATAAAAAGACAGGGCTAGGTGTGGTGGTTCACAGCTGTAATTCTGGTGCTAGCTTAACCAGGAGGCTAAGGCCAGAGGATCCCAAGTTGAAAGCCAGCCTGGGAAACCTAGTGAGACCCTGACTCAAAATAAAAACAGAAAGGGCTGGGGATGTAGTTCAGTGGTAGAGTACCCCTGAGTTTGATCCTCAGTGCCAAATTTAAAAAAAAATTAAAATTAAAAAACTCAAAAAACAAAAACAAAGATAAGGACTCCAACATAACCAAAATGCCATTATCACATCTAAAATTATATCTATGGCTGACTCTAAAAGTGGAAATCCAATGAACATATTGTACCAGCCTGAGAGTTCAAGGTCATTGCCTCTGAACATTCAAAACAGAATTTTAACTTGACAGACAAGGGACCAATTCCTTCCTCAAGCTACTGCTGTAAATCATGCCTCATTTTAGGAACACATCTTTCTCTATGTTTTCTCTGGGACTCTCCACTTCTCTGGCACTTCCTCACATTTAACTGCTTAATACCATTTCATGGGGCTGGGGTTGTGGCTCAGTGGCAGAGCACTTGCCTTGCATGTGTGAGGCCCTGGGTTTGATTCTCAGCACCACATATAAATACATGAATAAAATAAATGTCAATTAACAACTAAAAAATAAAAAAAATAAAAAAAAAAAAGAATACCATTTCAGGGATGGGGGTTATAGCTCAATGGCAGAGTGCTTGCCTGGCACGTGTGAGGCACTGGGTTCAATCCTCAGTACCAAATTAAAAAAATAAATAAAACAAAGGTATTGTGTCCATGTACAGCTTAAAAAAAAAAAAAAATTTAGGGCTGGGGTTGTGGCTCAGTGGTAGAGCACTTGCCTGGCATGTGTGAGGCACTGGGTTTGATTCTCAGCACCATATATAAATAAATAAAATAAAGGTCCATTAACAGCTAAAAAAATTATTTTTTAAATACCATTTCACAAACAAAAAATACTTGTATTTTAGAGACCCTGAAAATCAAGAGTTGTCTTTCCTATTGCTCCATTATGGATATATATCTGAGTTGTTAAGTATCTGCAACCTAAGAGCTGTTATCTCGAGACTTCCTTTTATTACTCGCCTGGGTCAGAACCACTGGTTTAGATTCCAAGGTGCTCCCTGTCCTGGTTTACCCATTTACCTCTGATGAGGGTTAGCTCCAAGCAACATCTTGAAAGGATGCAGACCTTTTTTGACTTTCTTATGTAATATATCTGTTCTTCTGTCTCACCTGTGATCATTTGGCTTGGCCAGAACCTCTACACTGAAAACTATTCTCTCTCAGAACTTTAAATGTAACATTGTTACCCAATATCTGGTGCTAGGTAGGAAACTGATGGTGCTAGTTTTGCTGTTTTATAGATGACTAGATTTTCCTTCTGGAAGCTTTCAAAATCTTCTCTATATTTCTGAAGTTGCCCAAAGTTATGTAGGTGTGGGTCATTTTTATTCACTGTGGCAGACATTCAGAGAATATTTACACTTTGGAAAATTATGTTCCTCTTCAGCCAAGCATTTTCTCATATGTTTATTCTTCTTGTTTCCTCTCCTCCACTTTCTGTTCATCAGATGGTGAAATTCCTGAATTAATTCTTTCTTCTCACCTTTCCTTCTGTGATTTTACCTCCTGTCCTTTTTTTTAAAAAAAAAATATTTTTTAAGTTGCCAATGGATCTTTATTTATTTATATGTGGTGCTGAGAATCGAACCCAGTGCCTCACACGTGCAAGGCAAGTGCTCTACCACTGAGCCACAACCCCAGCCCCTACCTCCTGTCCTTTTAATCTATATTCTGGAGCAGGCCAGCTTATCTTTACTCTGCTAATTAATGAATGTTGTATGTTAAAAACTGTATTTTCAGGATTGGGGGAAAAAGAGTGGTTGCTTAATGGGTACAGAGTTTCAGTTTCGAGTGATGAAGTAGTTTTGGAAATCATGGTTGCACAACACTGTGATTAGCAACACCTAATGCTACTGAATCATACACTTACAAATGGCTGAAACAGCCAGGTGTGGTGGCACATGCCTATAATCCTAGCAACTCAAGAGGGTAAGGCAGGAGGATCACAAGTTCAAGGCCAATCTCAACAACTTAGTGAAACTCTGTCTCAAAATAAAAATTAAAAAGGACTACTAGTGTAGTTCAGTGGTAGAGCAACCCTGGATTAAATCCCTCCCACACAAAGGCTACAGTACATATATTTTTACCACAATAAACAATTTCTTTTTTTGAGACAGGGTCTCTGTCTGTTGCTTAGGCTGGCCCTGAACTCATGATCCTCCTGTCTCAAGCTTCCTGAGTAGCTGGGATTACAGGCATACACTACTGTGTCTGGTTTAAAATATTTTTAATTATCCTGAGTTTAATATAACCTGAACTCTTTTATATCATCCTGCTTCAATTTTTATAGGTACAACTTCTCCAATTAGTGGCTACTGATTTTTAAAAATTGCTGGGTATTCCCAGAATTCTCATTTTTTCTTTGGGTACCTATAAGTTTTGTTTTTCTGATCATGTTTAAGAATGAGGGAACTAGAAGGCTGCCTATATATGAAGTTCCACATGGAGTGTAGGACAGAGAAGCAGTTATGCTGGGCAGACAACGTCGCAGTGAGTCAACTTGACTGTCAGATGCTGAGACCCACACTAACTGGTCTACGTCTCTCGCATTTATTATCTTTTACACAGACCCTCAGTCTTCACCCAGGGACAGGCAGTCAGACGTAGGCCTGTCTGTGTGCAAGGACGGGATGTGGTAGCGGGTGGTGCAGGTGCTGACTAGTTGAGATGGCACCTTCCTTATTCCCCTTCTTCCCACGCTGCATTCCTGCTACTGGCCCTCTGGTGACTACCTCTGAGTCAGGCGTTTCTCTGGGCTCCTGTCTCAGAATACTGTCTCCTCTCTCTCTCGCTGGCTCAGAGCCTCCCCCCCGCCCCTTCAGTGACCACTCTTACATTTCTATTCTATCTTCTAGTTATGGGATTCCCTTCCTGCTCCCTTGGAGCATCATATCTAGGTTTTTATGAATTAAAACTACTTAACTATAGTTTTTGGGTGGGAAAGAAGAACAACACATGTACTTGGGCCTTCCTCCTTACACCAAAAACTGTCTTTAAGTAAAAAGAAAACCAGCTGGGTGTCTAGGTGTGTGCCAGTAGTCCCAACTACTCAGGAGGCTGAGGTGGGGAGACTGCTTGAGCCAAGGAGTTCAAGACCAGCTTGGGCAACAGGCAAGACTGTCTCAAAAACAAAACAACAAAAAAAGAAAACTCAATCTAATGTACATGTCCTTACAAGACAGTATACTAACAAAAACAAAATACTATCCTTATAGAATTAACAAGTCTTCAGCTTTAAGAATCAGAGCAAAGGCAGATTTCACTGAAGTGTGGCCATAGCCAGTGGGTATTTAACTGACAGGTGGCACCACTCTCTGACAGCCTTTGGTTTGTAAGTACACAGGACTTCAAATATTTGAGGAGCACCACCTTAGCGAGCTATTCTTTAACTAATAGCAAAATTGTTTAAAAAGAGCTGAGAACATACTTACTACTCCAGAAGAGCACCCATTTTGAGTTTTATAATAATTAGAACTACCAACAACTTTTCCAAAAAACATCTAAGAGGTTTGCATACGTACTCAAGTACACATGCAAGAAAGATTTACTTTAGTATTAATCTGTAACACTGGAGGGAAAAACAGTTGTTACCTTATAAACAATTAAATGGAGCTCTTCATAAGTGTCATCTGTATTTACAAAAATTTTGGGGAATCTGCATTTTGCTTCTGGATCATTAAGGTTCAAGGGTCCAGTAAGAAATCTTAAAAGTAAGCACAGAGATGACTCAACTCAATGAGGTAAATTATAAACAGGAATATAGAAATACATTCCTATTCAACATACATCAATTTTTTGAAACTAGATGCTATATGGAAAACATGAAATCAGAATATGATAAAGTAACTGTTTAAACTAATTGGAAACAAAAAAATTTCCTTTGTTGATTATCGCCAATAAAATAACACAAAGGTAATTCAATGTTCATCATTTCCTCTACCAGGAAAGCTAATGAAACCCAATATTGTAAATCAAAGAACAAAGGTCCTACCTTCCATAGTGTTGAAGATTTCCTGGCATTTCTGCTCTTATTGGAGAATCCCTTCCTGCCAACTGCAAACACATTTAAAGTTCAAAAATGACTGATTAGATTTTTTACTTTCAAAGCTTTGACAAATAACATTCCCATCTGCTAGTTGGTCCCACGTACTTTGTATCAATTTTCCACATTCTTTCCCACCAAAAAGGGGGTGGTGGTGGATTATAGAAGTTCATGAAGAGCTGATTTTAACCAAGCCTGCTTCACTCCACCCTACCCTAAATTCCCCAAACTGATTTAGTTCCTTATTGGAAAAAAAAGAAAAGAAACTAAAATTTCCCATGTGGCATAAATTGGGAAATCACTCAGGGGCACTCGACCACTGAGCCACATCCCCAGCCCTATTTTGTGTTTTATGTAGAGACAGGGTCTCACTGAGTTGCTTAGCGCCTCACCATTGCTGAGGCTGGTTTTGAACTCGCAATTCTCCTGTCTCAGCCTCCCTAAGTGCTGGGATTACAGGTATGTGCCACCGCACCGGCTAAAATATACCATTTCAACACACATAAAGAATGAGGGGCTGGGGTTATGGCTCAGCAGTTGAGTGCTTGCCTCGCATACGTGAGGCACTGGGTTCGATCCTCAGCACCACATAAAATAAATAAAGATACTGTGTTCATCTACAGCTAAACAAAATATTTTAAAAAAAAAATTAAAAAAAAAGAATGAAAAAATGCAAACCCAATAGTCACGTTTGTGAAAACTGGTATTTTCACAGTGTCTGGTGCTATTCTGGTTTACACAAAGCTTTAACACAGAACCTCAGAAGACCCCGGACACATAATGAGCCCAATGGTGAAAATGCACAGACCAGTTCTCATTCACGTTGTCTGTGGTGAGAAACTGCCACACTGTGTGCTGTGGCTTCCTATTTTATATGTCTCTCTCTTCAGTGGTACAAAAGTATCAGTTGTCTATTGTGGCACAGCACTGTCACCTTAAAGGGTGTGCTCACAAGCAGGTGCTTCAGGATTTGGAAGACCTTGAGGTCAAGTCCCCGCTAGAGGACCTTGGGTAGGCACTGCCGCCCCTGATCCCGAGTTCCCCCATCTGCAGGGGAACTCCCCATAGCTCATTTAACTCTTGGGACTGCTGTCATGTTATCATGAGATCCTGCAGGTAAGCTGGGCATTGGGAACCATGGCTGTGTGCAGGAAGTACCCCAGAACCATCAACCAGTCCTCAACTCGTCTGGAAAGAAGCTAAGACCTGGATGAGGTTCTTCTCAAAACCTTTCTTTCATTTTCTTACTAAACATATTTTTTCTGTTGTTTCAATAATCAAGGCTGTAAAAGAAAAGGGACATGGGAAGGAAGATTGGAGGGGGAGAGGGAAAAAGAGAGGGAGATCCTGCAAGCAGAGAGTGGCAACATCCGTGCTCTTGAGCAAAAAGGACTGTATGGGCTGTGAACACGTTTTGCTTCCAACCTAATTAGATCTATGAAAGGGTACTTTGGGGAGAACACTGATATTATTTAAAGTTCTATACAGAAAACAGGGAAATTAAGCACCAGAGTGGGAAAGCCAGACAGGCAACATACCATCTACTCACAATCAGATTTTATATTTGTAGATGGAAGAGATTGTAGGATTGACCAGGGTTGCTCAGATCCCTGGCATTTTCATGGTTCCCTGGACCTCACCTAAAACCCACTCTTTCCCCTTAAGAGCACACCTTTACTATTGCACTTGGATGCAACAAACTGGAGAAAAACTGACATACGTGGGTTTCTGTGATACTAAGTGACATGCATTAAGTGTCACTAACATAAAATATAGCTCAGAAATGACACCCATACCATTTTACTCAACCCTCTACCCCTGTCCAAAAGTGTATGCATGTGTACACCTACAGAGCCCAATCATACCTCAGGTTCAATGTGCCTGGGAAACAGAGAGGTGGTGAGGTATTTGTATAAAATTCTCATGTCATCTTGTTCTAATCCACTCCTGAAACATCAGAAAACACTGTGTTAAGTTTGAGTTTCGTCTTCTGTTTTCTCATTGCTCTACAATAAAGTTTACCTTTCCTTCCTTTTAAAGAAGGCTGCCCTTGAAGGCTGGCAGTTCAGGTGGGGAATGAGTTAGACCTGAGTGCTGGCACAGCACTACAACCTGACCTGCTCAAGGCTACTGAAATGCAGTCCTGTATTTTATAGGCATTTGAAATCTCAGGAGATCTGAGTCTCAGGCTGAATTCCAAGTAGGATTATTTAGGGGGCCTTAACAAGCACACTGCTGCATTCTAGCAGCAGGAGTCCCTTAGCCTCCTGGCCTACACAGTAATACTACATTCTGGAAAACTACTGGCATGCTGTACACAGGGAACCTGATCCTAGGTTGCAGAAATACATCTGGATTTTAATTCTCTGGATCTCAAAGTAGACAAAAAGGAAAAGAAAGGAATAAGCTTTAATCTCAAATGAGGCAGGAATAAGGAGCTGTAGAAAAAGCATTAAGAAACTAGAAGGTCTAAATAGAATGTTACACTTTATGTATATAAATTCTGCCAAAATACATTCTACTGTCATGTATAACTAAAAATAAAAAGTAAAAATATTTAAAAAAAAAAGAAACTAGAAGGTAACAGAATCTGAAAGGGTTTTTGGAACAGGAGAAAAACAGACAATGAGGCTATGTAAGGGGTTTTCCTGTTCAAGGTAACTGAAAAGTTCTGAAAGAAAATCTAACTTCTTATGAATCAAGCTGCGGCACCACATTCCAGAGGAACTCTCTTCTCTTCCCTGTAATGTCATAAGCTGAAAAATGTTCCAGCCTATCTTGCAAATAAGTGGGGTCTGCTTCTCTAGACTGTTCCGCTTTGACATTTTACCTTTCCTCTTCTGACACTACTACTCTGCTTTCAAGATTAATATTTGAGTCTTGAAGTTAATATCTGAGTCACAGATACAGGAGCCCCACACCCTAAGGTAGGTTTGTTTTCTAAACAGGAAGAGATGTCTTGATACAAAGGAAAAAAGAAGAGGTGGCTCAAAACATTCGACGCTGTCTTATGACAGCACCAACTCAAGTCTCACACAGCCACTCAGGTAGACAATTTCTAAATCAAATATGGAAAGTTTCTAATTTTTTTTCTTTCGTAGAAATAACTGAGATAAGGGAAGAAGGGGAAAACAAAACCACAACAGGTTCTGGGTGTTATTTTCCTTTTGAGAGGCAGTAAGAGTTACTGGGGAGGGGGAGTGATGGTAAGAAAGGACAGTATGGAAGGAGTTAATGTGGCCAACTCTCCTCGAGAGCTGCACTTCCAGTGGCAGTAGGTAATAGGCACATCTGATCATTAGCATCTGAGATGTAGTTGGCCAAAAACAGTACAAAATCCACACTGGATTTTAAACTTAGCATAAAATTGACAGCTCATTAATTTCAAAATATTGTTTACATGCTGATATAATATTTTAGATGTATTAGGCTAAAGAATATATTTTACTAAAATTAATCTCACTAGTCTATTTCTACTTCAACATGACTACTAGAAAATGTAAAGTTGTATATGTGGCCTGCCTCATATTCAGTGCTGGCCTTGATCAGAGGACATCTGGGTAGAAAACGAGCTATAGGAGGAAAGAGAAGACAGCAGTATGAACTGCTAACTGTGTGCACTGTGCTCAGGGCTTTCTTTTTATTATTTCACTTAAGACCTGCGCGGCATTCCACACTTCAGTGTCAGCTTTAGGAAATCAAAAGAGAAGACTGAGTAAGGCTGCAGCCAGCTGAGCAAAGCAACAGCCTCCCGAGCCTGCAGAGGCATTCCTCTTCACAAGGTCACCATGAGCGCCAACCACGGCCAAGCTCTCCCCAGTACCTGCTTCCTATTCCCTGGCCCTGTCCCCTACAGAAACAATACATCGTAATGTAGTTAAGCAAGACGTTGCCGCTGGGAAAAATTTCTTACAACTGCACGTGAATCTTCAAGGACCTCAAAACAAAAAGTTTACAACAAACAGAAGAACCTCTTCCTAAGCACAAATAATATGTGAAACAAATGAAACCTTGCACTGACAAGCCCAAATAATCCCAGTTCCACCAATGACTCAGATCAAATAGGAAAATAGCCCACTCAAACTCAGATGTTCTCCAAGTCTCTCAAATAGTTAATTAACATAATGTTTTTGTGTTTTGGTGGTGCTGGAGATTGAACCAAGGGCTTTGTGCATGTGAGGCAAACACTTTGCCAACTGAACTATACCCCAGCCCATAATGATTTTTTTCTTCTTTAAAAAAAAAAACTAAAAACCCCACCTAAGTTGGATGTGGTGGTGTGCCTGCGGTCCCAGCTACTCAGGAGACTAAGAGAGGATAATGCCTTCAGCACAAAATTTGAGGCCAGCCTGGGCAACAGAAGCAAGGCCCTATCTCACAAAAAAAAAAACCAAACAAAAAAAGCCCAAAAATGTTTCTTTAGATTAAATCTCAATGGATCACATGTGTGCAATGTGACACATTTACTTTGTCAAGACTGATTATTCTTTTTATTTGGTGTCTAACTTTGTGCCAATTTAACTTCAATAATAAATGGATTTCATGTGCTCCCTCCACCCCTTTGTCTCTGATGGAGACATCAAGCTACTGAGAACTTCTTTTCACAGAAGCACCACAGAGAATGAGGTGGCTACCATTAAATGCAGAACCTTTCCTTTCAGCTTATTCTAAAATATTGATTGTGCTACTATCATATTGAATATAAAATAATCTAACAGGAGCAAAGAATATGGTCAACTTTGAGTAACTTAAATATCTAAGACATTTACTCATAAATTTCTCAGAAGTAAATCAATACACTAAAAAGTAAAATTTCTCAAAAAATTGGCCAAAATCTGAACAAGAACATCAACTAACCCCTCCCACTCAATAATAAATATTTAACCCAGGCAATGCCTGCTGCAAAAACCAAACCCATTCATTAAATGCATAGTCCAAAAAGAACTTGAGATATTTTTTACTCATTACTTGCTTTGAACTGACCATCAAGATTTACTGAGCATCTACTGTGTGCCTCATCAGAGTTATGTGCTACAGATGCACCGATGTTTCTACTCTCAAGCAGATCATTAAAAAAAATAGATAGGAAGTAATAAGAGTAAAACATACTGTGTTCCTGAAGCATAAAATTCTTTCTTGGTATTTAAATATACCAGCTTCCAAACAAGTAATTTCATATTAAAATGTGCTATTTTCTTTTTCTTTTTTGGTACTGAGGATTGAACTCAGGGGCACTCGACCACTGAACCACATCTCTAGCCCCATTTTGTGTTTTATGTAGAGACAGGGTCTCACTGAGTTGCTTAGCGCCTCGCCGTTGCTGAGGTTGGCTTCGAACTCACTATTCTCCTGTCTCAGCCTCCCTAAGCCTAAGTGCTGGGATTATAGGCCTGTGCCACGGCACCCAGCTTGATGTTTTTGTTCCCATTACAGGATACAAACATAGCTGGCTGACAATGGGGGATCTGGTTTATGATCATCTTGGATTTTTTTGTGGGGGGTGTACTGGGGATTGAACTCAGGGGCACTCTACCACCGAGCCACATCCCCAGCCTTATTTTGTATTTTATTTAGAGACAGGATCTCAATGAGTTGCTTAGTGCCTCGCTTCTGCTGAGGCTGGCTTTGAACTGGTGATCCTCCTGCCTCAGCCTCCTGAGCCACTGGGACTATAGACATGCGCCACCACATCCAACCATCTTGGATATTTTTAACAATCAGCTTCTTTACAAGAAAGAATGAAAAATGATGCATTTCACATTTACTTTATCATTGCTTTGAAGATGGGGATATTTTCTCCACCTTGTATGGAGCCAGTTCTAAGCTCCCAACTTGATAATTTTGTTACAACCTTAGTTTTATTTTAAATAATCCCTGCTTTATTGTGACATCTTCTATAAGGAAGCTCTCTACCCATCCCCCTGCTGTTGGTTCCTGCTTGACAACCTGCTACCAATTCAGTCACAGCTGTGTTTATTACTCTGACTTCCTCCTTTCACATGCCAAGCCTTAGGGTGTACCTACCAGATGAGCTGATCATTATAGAGAAACGCAGTGTATTTGATTATGTTCAAGCTTTCCTCCATTCTGTTAATAAACGATTGGATTTTCAAATATGTCATTTTATCCAATGGGAAGAAGCTGATTCCACCAAAAATGTCAAGTAGGTCACACGATTGTAAATGTAGCGTTTGCAAATACTGTAGGAAAAAAATAAGGTACAGAACTTAACAGTACATTTAATGTAGTACTCTGACAATTCAAACAAATTAATCTTATGTTAGATTAACTTTTTTTTTGTGATGAACCAAGGGCCTTATGCATGCGAAGTAAGCACTCTATAACTAAGCTATATTCCCAGCCCTTAGATTAACATTCATGGTAGAGTTACATAATGACAAAGAGTACAATTTCCAGACCAATAAGTAGGTAGAATTGAAATCAGTGGCAATTTTAAAATACTGAGCCTAATTGGTTACTATTTATTTGATGTTTTATCTCTTTCCTTAAATTCTCATATTAGTGCTTCTCAGATCAAGCTCATTATTCATTAGAGTATTATTATACCTTGAACTGACAGTGACATCTTACAGGATGTCAATTGTACCCATCAACCAGAGTAATGAGGACAAGAACACAAACTAGGAGATGGTATGAAAGTGATTATTATGGTCATTAAAGAGAAGAAATAAAGAAAAGTAATTCATAAAAACAAGACAAAACACCAAAAAAAGGCATCAAAGATGTCTGAGACAGAGTAAAGTTGAATTTTAAAAAAGATATGAGAGGTATTATAGAGAGAAAATATCGAATTATTTCTTTAAAATAAAAGTGGAGTTGACAGAAGTAGGGGTGTGAGATTTTCAAAATTCAATTTACAATGAAAGAGAATGGCAACTGTTTAGGGCCATTCTCATTTGGGACAAATTATACTAATAACCACTAATGTGACAGTCTGTGTCATAGTCAAAAATATTTTCCTTGAGCCAATATAGATTATGCCTGTTTAGAGAACATAACCAATCCATAATGTGCAACTCTAATAACTCTTTAACTTTTGCTAATCAACCAATCTACCACATAGTGTGACTGCTTTTGAGTAAGCCTGCACAGATAGACGCAAGTAGAACAAGGGCAAAGCCCAAAGATGTCTCCGAGATGCTTCCAAGAACCCTGAACAGGGATAGGATGGTGTACTCCAGTGTGGGCCTGAGGAGTTCCTCACTGATTTGATTTTGCCACAGTACCTCTTAGGCTCTTTGATACCTTCAAGTTATGGGGTTTTTGTGAAAACAAAAAACTTGTTTCTTTTTGGTACTGGTGAATGAACCCAGAGATGCTATATCATTAATCTAAAGTCCTAGCCCTTTTTATATTGAAACAGGGTCTCACTAAGTAGCCGAGGCTGGCCTCAATCCTGTAATTGTACTAACTGAACCTCCCAAGTAACTGGTATTATAAGTGTGCACCACCATGCCCACCTTTCATCTGTATCTCTAAAGAACTGTTTGAATAGTATTAAAATTATAAATAAAATTCAAAATACTTACCCGATGGAAGAATTTCTCTAATCTTTCTTTTAGGAGCTTGACACCTCCATCTTCCATGGCTTTCAAAAATGTCCCATTAAAAAGCTAATGGTGTAAGACATTGTGGAAAAAATCAATTTCTGATGCCCATCAATTTCCCAATGTAACAAGTTCTTCTTTTCCTTCTAATTAATTCAGTTCTTTAATACCCCCACACTTCCTTATGACACAGAAAATATTTACGTGAGAAAGCCTGAGTTATTAGTTACAATAAATACACTATTAAGTGATACTGTCATTTTAATGAAACCTCTAGTTGTTCTAGAAGTGTCTTTTTTTTTTTTTTTGAGATAGGGTCTCATTATGTTGTCTGGCTAGTCTCAAACTCCTGGGCTCAAGTAATCCACTTCTGCCTCCCAAATAGCAGAGACTACAGGTGTGCATCATGGTGCTTGGCTAGGGGTGTGTGTGTGTGTGTGTGTGTGTGTGTGTGTTTAATATCTTTATTTTATTTATTTTTATGTGGTGCTGAGGACTGAACCCAGTGCCTCACGCATGGGAGGCAGGCGCTCTACCACTGAGCCACAATCCCAGCCCCAGTATGTGTGTTTTATACTCACACCTAAGTTTCAATTTACATAAATAACATCACCAAGATTTTTAAATTATCATAATATCTGCAGTCTTTATGTTACTTGAGAACACGGACTCATTTGTTTCCTAATGGGAATATATTTCTCACAAGACTAGGAACAGAAGGTGGGGGGTTTAATACTTAATGGAATAAATGTCTGCATAAACCTTACCACTTGTTTCAAAGGCCCCATTATTGTATCCCCCAAAACAGCTACACAGTCACTTTGCAGTTATCTAAAGAACTATTTTTAAACAATCCCCAGGCTTGTAAACAGGACGAACTGGACAGATTCTCAGTTCAAAAAGAAGTCACACTTACCTTGTACATGCTATAGCACTGTTGTAGCACTGAACTATAGACCTTGTCCTACAAACAACAAGAAAACAGCACGGATCTCAATTCATCTTTTGAGCATAGCAAAGGCACAATAATTCTTGGCAAAGCAATATAATAATTATAAACTAGGTCCTATAATATTTGTGTATTGAAAATAAGAGGTATTTAAATTCAAATTTACCAACAAGTAAGTCTAATTGTAGAAGGGCTTCACACACAGATGATCAGTAGAAAGTTATTAGTGAGACAGGATGCATGTTTTTAAAAGATTGTGCTAATATAAACACTAAACACAAAACTTCTATGTACTTTGAGAAACTTGTTAAAAACCACCTAGTTTGAATGTCATTCAACATACTCAATAATACATTTTTTCCTAAAAACATGAAATAAAAAAAATGACATATTACCAATAGCTCCTCCTCTTGATATTCAACAATTGGTTTTCCATCTTTACTTTGCTTTTCAATTATAGGATTCCGAACAACCTATAATGTTTGATAAACTGAAATTATACAATGAATTGATTATGTATGTTTTTAATTTTGCCTTTCTTTTTTAAAAATTTAGGGCTGGGGATGCAGCTCAGTGGGAAAGCACTTGTCTAGCATACTCAAAGCCCTGGGTTCATTCCCAGCACCACAGAAAAAATAATTTGCACATGTCAAACCACCAGAAACACAATTTCTTAAAACAGCCCCAAGAACAAACATAACGAACAGAAATTGATTTTAAAATGGCAACCAATTTTACCATAATTGTACTTTGATGCAATAACAAGAGAACATTCCTAAATTCTTAAAGGTAAAGAATACTCATAACTTTACTATACCACTTCAGAAAAAGATACTTATGTATAAATACCATGACCATCCAGAAATTTTCTTCTGGTTCATTGAAGAACTGTCTATTCTTCTGTGTATGTAAAGATTTTGCAGGTTTTGATGGACTAAAGGTCCTAAAAAAGTTAAAATAATATGTTGAAAAAACTCTCCATCATAAGTTTCAAAGAATTCATTGTGCTCTACAAAAGTACATTTAAAGGCATTACCTTGTAAACTGTACAATAGCTTCGCATAACCCAACATTTCTAATTTTTTCATTCTTTTCTACTTCATTTGGATGATAAAACAAAATTTTATTTTCTTCCTAAAGTATGAAGACACAGAAGCACAACATTAACATAAGCTTTTCTTCATTTTAGCTGTTGAAAGTGCTAAGTTTACCGAAGACCTCTCCACGCTAAGGACAAAACCAAAAGACACTTTTCAGAAAAACAGGATTTATCTCATCATCATTATGTAAATAACGCCCATCAGTCTGAAATTTTCCGCAACTGCCATATTCAATAAATCACATTTCATCTCAAGTAGTACTAGATAATTCCAATGATTTCTGGATTTCTTTCTGTGGGCTAAGTTGTAACACCAGCGCTTGTAAAAAGCAAGCGCCTTGCGCATGTGCCCAGGAGTACCGCTGGTTCAATGGCATTTGTACTGACAGCTTTAACGAGGGGTGTGATCTGCTGACAACACAAAGCTCTGGACATCTTTGGAGAAAGCCAGCTTCCTCATCTAAGAACAAACAAAAGCTCCTGGCATCTATTTACTAATTTGATTTAAAAAACAAACTTTCCGAGGGCCCTTCAAGCTTGCAATATTTTAGGACTACCGTACCCCACTCGGGTTCCACAGCTCTACTCGGATACTTCCAATAATAAAGACCAGTTCAATTTTTATTCCTCATAACTGACGCAAAGCGAAAAGAAGACAACCTGCGTGGAGTCATTAACCTGGCGGACCTTCACCCAATAGACACCGATGGGGGAACGCAACCGACCCCGCTTCACCTGTCAGGTCCCCGCCGCACACTTGGCACAGAGCAGGCTCTGCCTGTGCAGCTCGAGGTGCGCAGAACGACAGGGGCAACCTCCCGGATGCACCCCGCGGCTCCAGGGCAGCGAAGCCGGCGGGAGGCTCTTTTGCCCCCGAGGCCTCCTCGGCCACCGGCTGACGCCCACGCGCAGCCCCTTCGCGTACCTCGCCCTCGCGCGGCCCGAAGCGCGGATTGTAGATGAAGAAACTCAGCAGCGCCGGCGGGAACTGCTTCTCTTGGGCCGCCCAGGCCCCTGTCCCAGCCCCGGCCGCCGCTGCTGCCATCCCGGCCCGGCCCCCACCTCTGGAGCCTCCCACCGCCCGCCCAGATACTGTGGCCTCGAGGCAACTACACTTCCGCCTCACTCGCCGCCGCCCCCGGAAGCGTTTGCTGCCGGCCCGGAAGAATAACTCGCCACACAGTGTCCCTTTCTGGCACGTCCGGGTGGACCCCGTTCCCGTGTGTTTCCTGGGCTGAGGTGTTTCTATTGCATTATAATGGACTTTTGGATCGACCGGCTCGTTGGAGTTGGCGCCTTACTCCAGTTTCCTCTTGCTCAGGTTGTGCCGCGGAGGTGAGACCAGACGTGGCGTTCTCCGGAGTGCCCATTTCCAGACCTTGGAGCGCCTGGGATTCCTGTGCCTTTGAGTTGTGTGGATTGTGACAGCTGGAGGGCTGGTTAGGTCCAATATTTGGAGTTGAAACCCTTCGAGCAGACCGGTTGGCCAAACCCAGGTCTGTCACAGATGAAGTTTAGAAACAAGGCCTCCTTTACCCAACACGGCAGTATAGACCTTCATTCACGTCTAGGGAGGCCATGTGTTGGGGTTTGTTCATGAGACAGACCTGGGTACACATCCTAGCTCTGCTATTCTGTCAGTGTAAGACCTTGAACCCATAACCTAGCCTTTCTCCAGTCTCTTATGTGTAAAATGACCAACAGTTAATTCCCGCCTAGTGGAAATTTTACTCTGGGAATTAAGTGGGACTATGAATGTACCTCAGGTGCCCAGCATGCAATCATTATGCAACACATGTTTGCTACTTTTCCTTACTCTGGGCTTTTACAACTAGCTTGCTTTTAAGTGCATGAAGACTGCCCATTAGAACTACACGTTTTGAGCCGGGCATGGTGGCACACGCCTGTAATCCCAGCCACTGGGAAGCTGAGGCTGGAGAATCACAAATGGAAGGCCAGCCCTCAGCAATTTAGCGAGGCCCTAAGCAACTTAGCAGGACCCTGTCTCAAAACTTAAAAACATAATAAACAAAAGAGGCTAGAGATGTAGCTTAGTGGTTAAGTGCCCTTGCCTGGGTCCAGTCTCTGGTACCAAAACCAAAACCAAACAAACAAAAACACTACATGTTAAAGCAATAACTTTCAAAAACACTTTTTTAAGGTAGCTGAATTCAGTTCACTCCCACACATCTTTTGTACCCCCCAAATTCTTATGGAAACTTGTAACATGTAAAATAAACACAGAACTCCCAAGGTTAAAAAGGGCCCAAATAATAAACTATAGATTGAGGTCTAAGAGTACCTTCCAGGAACTACCCACCATCCCCATTTCTCTTGGTGAGCCAAAACCATAGACATGGAACTCTGCAACTTCAAGGAACATAGTTTGAAAACCCCAGGCTAAAGAATTATTTCCTCTATGTCAGAACAAATGCTTCTGGAAGAGCATTGGGGCTTGGATAGGAAAACCTGCATTTGAGTTCCGGCTTTGCCATTTACCAGTTGTATGACCTTTGGACAGTCTCTTAACCTCAATTTCCTCTTCATGCCTTACAGATAGCCAAGATTACATTAGATGATACGAATGAGAGCCCTTTGTAAAGTACAAAGTACTATGTAAATGTGTGAGATTAACATTTTGTAGTATTAAGTCATGATTTCTCCTAGAAAGCACTTGTTTCCTTGTATACTTTGCTCCTCCCCATGCAATTAGTTGCATTAATCATCACAAGAGAGGTAAAGGGCCGGGAACATGGTTCAATGGTAGAGTGCTTGCTTAGTGTGCATGAACTCATGGGTTATATCCCAGTACCACAAGGCTGGGGGAAGAAGATACCAAATGCCCAGAAATTGAAGAAATTTTTAAGCTTCCAAAGCCAAGGAAGCAAGAAAGCTTGGACTTTTTTTTAATTTTTATTTTTGGTTGTAGATGGACACCGTATCTTTATTTTATTTATTTTTATGTGGTGCTGAGGATCGAATCCAGTGCCTCATGCATGCAAGGCAAGTGTTCTACCACTGAGCTACAATCTCAGCCCAAGAAAGCTTGGACTTTGATTCACTCCCCTCTCCTAGTATAGTCCTAGGATGTGCATGGGTGCAAAGTACGAGTGGTGGTGGAGAGAGATACCCCTAGGTTTGGAGGATATGTGTCTTGCTTCCCTGTGGAGCTGGGGCAGGGTGTCAGGTCTTGTAGAGTTCCTCTGTGTTTGTATGATGATTTGGCAATAATAGGATATCGATGGCCACAGAAGAGTCTGGGCAATACCCCCAGCTTGGTGCAGGAGACAGCCACATGTTGTACTTGTACATAGAAATAATCCAGGGAGAGCCTGAGTTTAGAGGTCTCAAGGTCAGGATGAGGAAGGGGTAGCTGTGGCTACTTAAGATCACAGAGAGGAAAGGAGATGTGGGCTGAGCACACTCCTTTCCCACCCAGAGCCTTGGCATGCGAGCTCCTTCTCTACAACCTCCGGGAAAGGAAGGAGAAGACAAGGTCAAATTGCCCAAGGTGATTCTGAATTACGATTCTGACACCCAGTACATTAGTCAAACAAAGTTCAAGTATAGAACTTCTAACTTTGCAGTTTATGAACTCAGAGTTTCAAAGGAATGATACATAGGAAAGAAGCATTTCCTAGGAGAAAGTCACAGCAGTTCCAGGATGGGTTATTCTGGACAAGTTGTCATCTACTGTATGTCTAATCCCTAACAAGAAAAGTGAGCTTCTCTGGTAGAACTCTCAGAGTCACCTTCTTGTTCCTACTAGCTCAGTGCCTACTTTGAAGCACAAAATCAATGTGTCATGAACGAATGAATGAATGAATGAATGAATGAATGAATGACAGGCAGGGAGCAAGGAGGGTGGAGAAGTGGACACCAAGATAGATGTTGCTCCCTCAGGGTTCTGGCTGCTGCATGTCATGCTGACAGAGCTCTAACCATAGGCTGATCCAATGTTCTAGTGAGTTCTCTACTCAGGTCAGTATTGAGCTCCAAGAGGAAGCTGCTGTTAAAATTAATTAACAGCAGTTAAAATTATCCTGCAGTTAAAATTATCCTCATTCTTGATCTCTTCCCATGATCACCTGGAAAGTATCTTCAAGCACATGTGGTTCTTTTTATTCAAAAATAAAAAATGGCCAGGCGTGGTGATACATGCCTGCAATTCCAGTAACTTGGGAGGCTGAGTTAGGAGGATTGCAAGTTCAAGGGCAGCCTGAGCAACTTTGTGAGACCCTATCTCAAAATCAGAAATAAAAAGGGGTGGGATATAGCTCAGTGATAGAGTGCCCCTGGGTTCAGTCCATAGTACCACAAAAAAAGAAAAGGAGAAAGAAAGGTCCAGGTGCCGTGGTGCATTTATATAGTCTCAGCTACTTGGGACCCAGCTGAAACAGGAGGGTCTCTTGAGCCACAAGTTTTGGGCTGGCCTGGGCTACATAGTGAGACTCTGTCTTCATAAACAATAAAAAACAAATGGAAGCAAGTTCTATTAGTCAAGGTTCAACTGGAGGTTCAATTTCTAGCAGAATTACTAGAAAAATACATTTACATATTTATATTACATAGAATAATATACTTTTTAGATTATGCAATGATGTCATCATATAATATATGTGAAAGATTGCAAGTATTGTGCACTTGGGAGAACTGGTCAAACAGTCTCTGGAAAGTTTCTGCCTTTCTGTTGGATGCCAGAGCTTGGCCCTTGTAGAAAGGCCAGGAAGGGACGATCAATGTAAAGTTGGGGAGAAGAGGCGAACCAGCTGATAAGGACAAGCTGGCATGGGTGTTGGTCTCTGACTGCCTCCACCTCTGATGATGAGGGGGTGCTCCGGGGAAAAGCTGGTGTCCTTGGTCACAGAGAGAAGCACATCCTGGAATTGGGGAGCTGCAGGACAATCCCACAGTCAAAGAGGTGAGCCATCAGGTGGATGTCCACCTGTGCTGAACTCCCAAGAGTAAAATACTACAACTGCTGCCTCATGCCTCCCCCAACATCTCAGACAACATGCTATCTTAAACCTTAAAACTGGAGCCCTATAGCCTAAGAAGGTTGACCAATAACAAAACCACCACCCAAGCAATGCCAAGATTTGATAAAGCAAACTGTAGGTACACAGGTATTATGTTTGTTCTGTCTTCTTATCCATGTTTGAAATACATGATGACTTCAGAAACAATTTAAAATGTTTAAATTGTACATTCATTGTAAAAACCCCTAGGAAGCAATGTCAAAATCTATCCCACCCCCCCCCCCAAAGTTGACTTTTTGAGACCAGTGAAAACATTATGTAAATGTATAGTCTTTCCAGTGAATCAATTAACAGGCCAGGTGGAAACTATCCTGGTGCGTCCAATTTCATCTGTCTTCTTAAGTGTTTGCAAAGTAATACCATACCTTAACACTAGTGGAAGACACATAAGATAGGTTTTTTGCTTGAAATTGGATCATTGAGTACTCATTGCATAAAATTAAACTGTACTTTTTACATAGAATTAACTATGCAGGGGCTGGGATTGTG